>PVIH01014954.1:5608-51612 GCA_004025045.1 Sigmodon hispidus
CCTGTGCCAATTTGTAGAAGTGTATTTCCCACTTTCTTTTCTATCAAGTTCAAAGTGGTTGGGTTTAAGTTGAGGTCTTTGATCCACTTGGATTTGAGTTTTGTGCAGGGTGACAGGCTCGGATCTATTTGCATTTTTCTACACACTTCCATCCAGCTATGCCAACACCATTTGTTAAATATACTATCTTTTTTCCATTTAATATTTTGGGCCTATTTGTTGAAGATCAGGTGTTCATCGGTTTTTGGGTTAATGTCTGGGTCCTCAGTTCTATTCCATTGATCCACAAGTCTGTTTTTATGCCAGTACCAGGCTGTTTTTATTACTGTAGCTCTATAGTATAACTTGAAGTCAGGGATGGTGATGCCTCCTGAGGATCTTTTGTTGAGTAAAATTGTTTTGGCAATCCTGGCTTTCCTGTTATTCCAAATGAAATTGAGTATTGTTTTTTCCAGGTCTAAAAAATATTGTGTTGGGATTTTGATAGGCAGTGCATTGAATCTGTAGATTGCCTTTGGTAGAATTGCTATTTTTACTATGTTGATCCTACCAACCCAGGAACATGGGAGAGCTTTCCATTTTCTGATATCTTCTTCAAATTCTTTCTTCAGTGATTTAAAATTTTTCTCTAATAGGTCTGTTACTTCTTTGGTTATAGTTACTCCAAGGTATTTAATACTGTTTGCAGCTATTATAAAGGGTAATGCTTCCCTTATTTCTTTTTCAGCTCTTCTATCTTTAGTGTATAGAAGGGCTACTGATTTCTTTGAGATTATCTTGTATCCTGCTACATTGCTGAAGGTGTTTATCAGCTATAGCAGTTCCTTGGAAGAATTTTGTGGGTCACTTATGTATACAATTACATCATCTGCAAATAGAGATAGCTTCACTTTTTCTTTTCCAATTTGTAGACCCCTAATCTCTTTTTGTTTCCTTATTGCTTTAGCTAAAACTTCCAGAACTATATTGAATAGATAAGGGGAGAGAGGACATCCTTGTCTAGTTCCTGACTTTAGTGGGATTGCTTTGAGTTTTTCTCCATTAAGTTTGATACTGGCTGTCGGCTTCTTATAAATCGCCTTAATTATATTTAGGTATTCTCCCTGTATTCCTGACTTCTCCAGGGCTTTAATCATAAAGGAGTGTTGGATTATATCAAATGCTTTTTCAGCATCTAAGGATATGATCATGTGGTTTTGTTCCTTTAGTTTGTTTATATGATGGGTAACATTTACAGTTTTTTATATGTTAAACCAGCCCTGCATTTCTGGGATGAAGCCTACTTGACAGGGTGGATGATTACTTTTATACATTGTTGTATACGGTTTCCAAAATTTTCTTGAGAATTTTCACATTAATATTTATGAGAGAAATTGGTCTGTAATTCTCCTTCTTTGTTGTTTCTTTGAGTGGCTTAGGTATTAGGGAAATTGTGGCCCCATAAAAGGAATTTGGCAATATTCCTTCAGTTTCTACTGTGTGAAATAGTTTGAGGAGTAAGGTAGTAATTCTTCTTTGAATGTCTGGTAGCATTCGGCACTGAAATCATCTGGACCAGGGCTTTTATTTTTGGGGAGGTTTTTAATGACAGCTTCAATTTCCTTAAGGGTTATAGGCCTGTTTAGGTAATTAATCTGATCTTCATTTAATTTTGGTAGATGGTGCCTATCCAGAAGCTGTCCATTTCTTCTAGGTTTTCCATTTTTGTGGAATACAGATTTTCAAAATATGATCTGATAATTCTCTGTATTTTCTGGGGGTCTGTTGTTATGTCCCCCTTTTCATTTCTGATTTTGTTGATTTGGACACTCTCTCTCTGTTTTTTGATTAGTTTGGCTAAGGGATTATCTATCTTGTTAACTTTCCCAAAGAACCAACTCTTAGATTCCTTGATCCTTTGTATTGTTCTTTTTGTTTCAATTGCATTGATTTCAGCTCTAAGTTTGATTATTTCTTGCTGTCTACTCCTTCTAGGTGAGTTTGCTTCTAATTGTTCTAAGGTTTCAGCTGCGCTGTTAGGTCTTTAGTGTGAGATTTCTCTAGGTTTTTCATATAGGCATCTAGCGCTATGAATTTTCCTCTTAATACTGCTTTCATTGTGTCCCACAAGTGTGGATACGTTGTAGATTCATTTTCACTGAATTCTAGGAAGGCTTTGATTTCTTTCTTAATTTCTTCCTTGACCCAGAGATGGTTCAGCTGAGTGATGTTGAGTTTCCATGAGCTGGTAGACTTTCTTTGGGTTTTGATGTTGTTGAACTCTAACTTTAGGCCCTGGTGGTCAGATATGTTACAAGGGATTATTTCCATTTTTTTGTATCTGTTGATATTTGCTTTATGAGCAATTATGTGGTCAATTTTGGAGAAGGTTCCATGAGGAGCTGAGAAATATATATATTTCTTTGCCTTTGGGTGGAAGGTTCTGTAGATATCTATGAAATCCATTTGCATCATAACCTCCTTTAGACTCCTTATTTCTCTGTTGAGGCTCTGTCTGGTTGATCTATTCAGGGTTGAAAGTGGGGTATTGAAGTCTCCCACTATTAGGGTGTGAGAATTGATGTCGAATTCAAGCTTTAGCAGTGTTTCTTTTACATAAGGTGGTGCCCTTATATCAGGGGCATAAATATTTAAGATTGAAATCTCCTCTTGACCAATTTTTCCTGTGATGAGTAAGTAGTGACCATCTTGGTCCCTTTAAAATGCTTTTAGCTTAAAGTCTACTTTGTTAGATATTAGGATTGCAACCCCTGCTTCTTTCTTAGGACAGTTTGACTGGAAAATCTTTTCCCAATTCTTTATTCTAAGCCAGTGTTTGTCTTTGCAATTAAGGTGTGTTTCTTGTAGGCAACAGAAGGATGGCTTCTGTTGTTGCATCCATCTTGTTAGTGTGTGACGTTTTATAGGCAACTTGAGACCATTGATATTAAGGGAAATTAGTGACCATTGATTCATATTTCCTGCCATTTTTGGTGGCAACTTGTTTGTATTTCCTTTCTCTAGGATATTCTTTTGTGGACTTATTGGTTGTTTGTGATTTCATGGGTATATCTGGGGTCCTTAGGTTGGAGTTTTCCCTCTAATACTCTCTGTAGTGCTGGATTAGTAGATAGATATCGTTTCAGTCTGACTTTGTCCTGAAATACCTTGTGTACTCCATCTATGGTAATTGATAATTTTGCAGGGTATAGTATTCTAGTTTGGCAGCCATGCTGTTTTAGCATCTGTATAACTTCTGACCAAGCCCTTCTAGCTTTCATCGTTTCCATTGAATAGTCAGGTGTTATTCTGATGGGTCTGCCTTCATATGTGAGTTGGCCCTTTTCTTTTGCAGCTCTTAAAATTTTTTCTTTGTTCTGTATGTTTTGTGGCTTGATTATAATGTGGTGCGCTGACTTTTTTGGGGTCATATCTATTTGGTGTTCTGTAAGCTTCTTGTATCTTTATAGGCATTTCCTTCTTCAGGTTAGGGAAGTTTTCTTCTATGATTATATTGAAAACATTATCTGTGCCTTTGAGCTGGTATTCTTCTCCCTCTTCTATTCCTATTATTCTCAAATTAGGTCTTTTCATGGTGTCCCAGATTTCCTGAATATTTTGAGTTATGGCTTTTTTAGTTTTACTATTTTCTTTGACTGGTATATCTATTTGAGCTACTGAGTCTTCTACTTCAGAGATTCTATCTTCCATCTCTTGAATTCTGTTTGTTATACTTGTATCTGTGTTTCCAGCTTTTTTCTTCAGATTTTCTATTTCTATCTTTGCCTCATTTTTTGCCTTTTGTATTGCTTCTATTTCAGCTTTTATTTCAGCTTTTAGTTCCTGGTATGTTTCTTTCATAGATTTGTTCATCTATTCCAATTTTTGTTTGTATTTTCTTCTATTTCTTTACGGCTTGTTTTCATATCTTCTTTGAGAGCTTCGATGATCATGAAAAATGAATTTTTGGTGTTGCTTCCTTCTGTTTCCTCTTCATTGCTCAGTTCAGGTCTTGTATTTGTAAGATCGCCACTCTCTTCTGGAGTTACCATGTTGTTCTTTGTAGTATTATGTAATTTTTAGCACTGACGTTTGCCCATGGCTTCAGTGGTTCACGATTGGATGGTTCCTGGTCAGTTGTGGCACTCGGGCTTGTGTGCCTCCCTTACCTCTCTGGGCAGGGTCTGAGTCTGTCCTTCAGAGACCCCTGTAGTTGTCCTTTCACTCAGATCGGTGTGGCAGTGGGTAGCTGTGCAAATTCCCTCAGCCGGAGCTGTGGGTATGGTGACAGGCAGAGTTTATCTGCCTGTGTTTCAGAGTTTGTTGGGACTCTGCAGAGAGCACTTGGTCCTGGAAGCAGAACCGGAACCGATGGGAGCTGAGCTCTCCCTCCCTGGCTGGGATATAGGCGCTTGGGCCTGGTGACCCCTCCTCACCTCCGCTAGTTAGGATTCTGTACTGTGCCATGTGCATCAGTTTTTTTGTTTTTTTTTTTTTTGTTTGTTTGTTTTTTATCAATTTGTCTGTCTGTAGACACATACTTGAGTTCTTTGCCATAGGTGTAGCGCATAATGGTGCAATGACAATTGCTCAAAGGGATACTCAGTTGTACAATAAATGACCTATGCATATATATATGTATATAATTAGTTTCATATTCAGCACATAATTGAAATTCAGTTTTACTCATTTCTATGAATTTTCAACCATAAGACATACTATGATGAAGACTCAAGTAAAATAGCTAATCCTGTTTTTATTATAAATGCAGATAAGGAGATATTGGTAGGAGAGTGATGAGAACATGATTAAAACCTTTTCTCTGGGGCTGGAGAGATGGCTCAGCAGTTAAGAGCACCGTCTGCTCTTCCAGAGGACCCGGGTTCGATTCCCAGCACCCACATGGCAGCTAACAACTGTTTGTAGTTCCAGTTCCAGGCAAACACCAAGGCAAATAAATAAATAAAGTTTTAAAAAAAAAAACAAAAAACAAAAAAAAAAAAACCTTTTTTCTCTTCTTTTCATACTTTTACTTGGAAAACAGCAAAGATAAAATTCATAAAGTGGTCAAAATTGTATTGGCCTGAATCAGTGAATAAAATCTTAGCTTTATATCAACTACAATTTTACTAAATTTAAAGGAAGCACAATTTGTAGGTTTCTTATGCCTATGCATGCCATTGTTTTATTTAAAGTACATGCTGATCTGCATCCAGCACCAAATGCTGTTTGTGATGTGAGTGTGTGTGTGTGTTCCTGATATTTTATGTAAAATTTTTTATATTTGTGTTCACATGCAACAAATACATTACCTATAAAAAATTCAAACAACTATTCCATTTTCAAGGAGAAAATGGCATTTTCTAGCATCCAAGGTGTTGGAAAGTATATCTTTTTTATTGCATCTAAGAAAATTTGAATATTAATGTGAATTTTATAAAATTTTTGACACTGTATATATTTTTTGGTCTTCAAAAATTCTTCAAGGGTTTTAAGAAGGACATAGTTTAATTTAATAGATGGAGAATTTGAAACCTAGAAAATTTGATTTATCGAAGGGCATTCACACAGTACTAAATATAAAGTTAAGATATAGTCCTCCCTTCTGCTCTTGCATAGATTTTAGCATGAATTGTACCCCTGGTCATATGGCAACCTATAGACAGGTGCATATATATTTCAAATAAAACAAATGACCTTCCTTAAAAGAGCCAGGTCTTGGAAACTCCCCTGCCTTCTATTGAAATTTAATGGGAAAATATGACTTTGTGAAAGACACAAATATTTCTTTTTATTTTGTACATTACACTAAAGAAATATTTACTCTTCTTCCACACATAGTTCTTCAGTAACTTCTCTTTATCTATGTATTTAATTTCTTCTCTCTAAATTATCTCATTTTGGAACACAGGAAGAAGAATTATCTCCCAAGTATACTTAGGATATTCTGATATAGACTGAAATGATAGTAGCAGACAGGAAGTTGGGATGCCTATAAGACTTTGGCTATGCATTAAGTGCATCAATTTTCCAAGTAGTCTCTGACTACCACATGCTAACCACCATGTCAAATGCATTGGAAATGTGAAAAACCTGCAATAAGGGCTATGACAAGTAACCTGTGAACATCCATAAGCATCTTTCAAAGAAGTTAATATTTTTTTTAAAAAAAAAAATGTGGTCTTTAAAGACTGCTATCTTGATCACAAGCTTTTATTTGTCACTTTCAACTTTCTTTTTTTTTTTAAACTTAACAACTACTTTTACTTATTGCTTTGATAAAACACTCTGACAAAAGCAACATAAAGGAGAAACAATTTATTTGGGTGTCTCTTTAACATGCCTTCTCTAACTTATTTTTTTTCCTTCTTTATTTTGTATTTATCAAAAAAACAGTAAAATGAATTTAAATGCTGAAAAGTTAACAATAACTTTTAAGAGGATAAGAATCATAAGCATGGCTTATCAAGGGTGGTAATGCAAATAAGATTGCTACACATATGTTTACTTTGTGTTCAGCTTTCCCTCTGAATTTTTTTTTCCATCCCTGTATATCCTTATTCAAGGTCCCTTCCCCCTCCCACCACATCAGGTCATTTTTCTTCTCCACAACTCCCCATCCCCTCCCTGGGCAGGGAGCTGACAGTCCTATGGTCCCATTGGCCCAATAATGCTTGGATCAGTCTCCACTCCTGGCCAATTCCAGTTTTGTTCATCCTCCCACAAGAGTGAGTCAGGTGTTCCTATAGTTGGAGTGGGGTCCAAAGGGTCAGCCCAGGGTGTTACTGATCCCAAGCTGTTCAGTGGTTGTGGTTTGCAGCTTGGGCATGTTTGGCTTTATTTCTTGTTTGTTTGTTTAGAGACAACTAATGAGTGAGTACATCCCCTGCTTATCTCTCTGAGTTTGTGATACCTCGCTCAGGAGGATATTCTCCAAATCCATCCATTTTCCTGCGAATTTTTGGATATCATTTTTCTTACTGCTGAGTAGTATTCCATTGTGTAGATGTACCACAGTTTGTTAATCCATTCTTCAGCTGAGGGACATCTAGGTTGTTTCCAGGTTCTTGCTATTACCAATAACGCTGCTATGAACATAGTTGAGCTAATACCTTTGGAGTGTGAATGTTCCTATTTATCGTATACATCCAGAAGAGGTATTGCTGGGTCTTTGGGGAGATTGATTCTCAATTTTCTGAGAAACCTCCATATTGCATTCCAAAGTGGCTGAACAAGCTTACACTCCCACCAGCAATGGAGGAGTGTTCCCCTTGATCCACATCCTCTCCAACATAGGCTGTCATCTGTGCCCTTGATCTTAGCCAATCTAACAGGTGTTAGGTGGTATCTTAAAGTTGCTTTGATTTGCATTTCTCTGATGGCTAAAGATGAAGAGCACTTTTTCAGGTGCCTTTCAGCCATTTGTAGTTCCTCTGCTGAGAAGTCCCTTTTTAAATCTGTACCCCATTTTTAGAGAGGGTTATTCAAGGTTTTGGGCTCTAAATTCTTGAGCTCTTTATATACCTTAGAGATCAGTCCTCTATCACTTGTAGGGTTGATGAAAATCTTTTCCCATTCTGTAGGCTGGTGTTTTGTCTTATTGACAGTGTCCTTGGCTTTGCAGAAGCTTCCCAGCTTCAGGAGATCCCACTAATTGATTGTTGGTCTTAGTGCCTGTGCCACTGGTGTTATATTTAGGAAGTGGTGGCCTGTGCCAATTTGTAGAAGTGTATTTCCCCCTTTCTTTTCTAACAAGTTCAAAGTGGTTGCGGTTAAGTTGAGGTCTTTGATCCACTTGGATTTGAGTTTTGTGCAGGGTGACAGGCTCGGATCTATTTGCATTTTTCTACACACTTCCATCCAGCTATGCCAACACCATTTGTTAAATATACTATCTTTTTTCCATTGAATATTTTGGGCCTCTTTGTCAAAGATCAGGTGTTCATCAGTTTTTGGGTTAATGTCTGGGTCCTCAATTCTATTCCATTGATCCACAAGTCTGTTTTTATGCCACTACCAGGCTGTTTTTATTACTGTAGCTCTATAGTATAACTTGAAGTCAGGGATGGTGATGCCTCCTGAGAATCTTTTGTTGAGTAAAATTGTTTTGGCAATCCTGGCTTTCCTGTTATTCCAAATGAAATTGTGTATTGTTCTTTCAAGGTCCAAAAAATATTGTGTTGGGATTTTGATAGGCAGTGCATTGAATCTGTAGATTGCCTTTGGTAGAATTGCCATTTTTACTATGTTGGTCCTACCAATCCAGGAACATGGGAGAGCTTTCCATTTTCTGATATCCTCTTCAATTTCTTTCTTCAATGATTTAAAATTTTTGTCTAATAAGTCTATTACTTCTTTGGTTATAGTTACTCCAAGGTATTTAATACTATTTGCAGCTAATATGAAGGGTAATGTTTCCTTTGTTTCTTTTTCAGCTCTTCTATCTTTAGTGTATAGAAGGGCTACTGATTTCTTTGAGATTATCTTGTATCCTGCTACATTGCTGAAGGTGTTTATCAGCTATAGCAGTTCCTTGGAAGAATTTTGTGGGTCACTTATGTATACAATTATATCATCTGCAAATAGAGATAGCTTCACTTTTTCTTTTCCAATTTGTATACCCCTAATCTCTTTTTTGTTTCCTTATTGCTTTAGCTAAAACTTCGAGAACTATATTGAATAGATAAGGGGAGAGAGGACATCCTTGTCTAGTTCCTGACTTTAGTGGGATTCCTTGGAGTTTTTCTACATTAAGTTTGATACTGGCTGTCGGCTTCTTATAAATCACCTTAATTATATTTAGATATTCTCCCTTTATTCCTGATCTCTCCAGGGCTTTAATCATAGAAGAGCATTGGATTTTGTCAAAGGCTTTTTCCACATCTAAGGATATGATCATGTCGTTTTGTTTCTTTAGTTTGTTTATATGATGGGTAACATTTACAGTTTTTTATATGTTAAACCAGCCCTGCATTTCTGGGATGAAGCCTACTTGGTCATGGTGGATCATATCTTTTATGCATTGTTGTATACGGTTTGCTAAAATTTTGTTGAGAATTTTCACATCAATATTCATGAGGGAAATTGGTCTGTAATTCTCCTTCTTTGTTGTGTCTTTGATTGGCTTGGGTATTAGGGTGATTGTGGCCTCATAGAAGGAATTTGGCAATATTCCTTCAGTTTCTACTGTGTGAAATAGTTTCAGGAATAACGGTAGTAATTCTTCTTTGAATGTCTGGTAGAATTCGGCACTGAAACCATCTGGACCAGGGCTTTTATTTTTGGGGAGGTTTTTAATGACAGCTTCAATTTCCTTAAGGGTTATAGGCCTGTTTAGGTAATTAATCTGATCTTCATTTAATTTTGGTAGATGGTGCCTATCCAGAAAGCTGTCCATTTCTTCTAGGTTTTCCATTTTTGTGGAATACAGATTTTCAAAATATGATCTGATAATTCTCTGTATTTCCTGGGGGTCTGTTGTTATGTCCCCCTTTTCATTTCTGATTTTGTTGATTTGGACACTCTCTCTCTGTTTTTTTATTAGTTTGGCTAAGGGCTAATCTATCTTGTTAACTTTCTCAAAGAACCAACTCTTAGATTAGTTGATCCTTTGTATTGTTCTTTTTGTTTCAATTGTATTGATTTTAGCTCTAAGTTTGATTATTTCCTACTGCCTATTCCTTCTAGGTGAGTTTGCTTCTAATTGTTCTAAGGATTCAGCTGCGCTGTTAGGTCTTTAGTGTGGGATTTCTCTAGGTTTTTTATATAGGTATCTAGCGCTATGAATTTTCCTCTTAAGACTGCTTACATTGAGTCCCACAAGATTGGACATATTGTAGATTCATTTTCACTGAATTCTAGGAAGGTTTTGATTTCTTTCTTAATTTCTTCCTTGACCCAGAGATGGTTCAGCTGAGTGATGTTGAGTTTCCATGAGTGGGTAGGCTTTCTTTGGGTTTT
Source organism: Sigmodon hispidus (assembly GCA_004025045.1). NCBI lineage: Eukaryota > Metazoa > Chordata > Mammalia > Rodentia > Cricetidae > Sigmodon > Sigmodon hispidus. The sequence continues at coordinate 15,548 of PVIH01014954.1, forward strand.
GATGTTGTTGAACTCTAACTTTAGGCCCTGGTGGTCAGATATGTTACAAGGGATTATTTCCATTTTTTTGTATCTGTTGATATTTGCTTTATGAGCAATTATGTGGTCAATTTTGGAGAAGGTTCCATGAGGAGCTGAGAAATATATATATTTCTTTGCCTTTGGGTGGAAGGTTCTGTAGATATCTATGAAATCCATTTGCATCATAACCTCCTTTAGACTCCTTATTTCTCTGTTGAGGCTCTGTCTGGTTGATCTATTCAGGGTTGAAAGTGGGGTATTGAAGTCTCCCACTATTAGGGTGTGAGAATTGATGTCGAATTCGAGCTTTAGCAGTGTTTCTTTTACATAAGTAGGTGCCCTTACATTAGGGGCATAAATATTTAAGAATGAAATCTCCTCTTGACCAATTTTTCCTGTGATGAGTAAGTAGTGACCATCTTGGTCCCTTTTAATTGCTTTTAGCTTAAAGTCTACTTTGTTAGATATTAGGATTGCAACCCCTGCTTCTTTCTTAGGATCATTTGACTGGAAAATCTTTTCCCAACCCTTTATTCTAAGCCTGTGTTTGTCTTTGCAGTTGAGGTATGTTTCTTGTAGGCAGCAGAAGGATGGCTTCTGTTGTTGTATCCATCTTGTTAGTGTGTGACTTTTTATAGGCAACTTGAGACCATTGATATTAAGGGAAATTAGTGACCATTGATTCATATTTCCTGCCATTTTTGGTGGCAACTTGTTTGTATTTCCTTTCTCTAGGATATTCTTTTGTGGACTTATTGGTTGTTTGTGATTTCATGGGTATATCTGGGGTCCTTAGGTTGGAGTTTTCCCTCTAATACTCTCTGTAGTGCTGGATTAGTAGATAGATATCGTTTCAGTCTGACTTTGTCCTGAAATACCTTGTGTACTCCATCTATGGTAATTGATAATTTTGCAGGGTATAGTATTCTAGTTTGGCAGCCATGCTGTTTTAGCATCTGTATAACTTCTGACCAAGCCCTTCTAGCTTTCATTGTTTCCATTGAATAGTCAGGCGTTATTCTGATGGGTCTGCCTTTATATGTGAGTTGGCCCTTTTCTTTTGCAGCTCTTAAAATTTTTTCTTTGTTCTGTATGTTTTGTGGCTTGATTATAATGTGGTGTGCTGACTTTTTTTGGGATCATATCTATTTGGTGTTCTGTAAGCTTCTTGTATCTTTATAGGCATTTCCTTCTTCAGGTTAGGGAAGTTTTCTTCTATGATTTTATTGAAAACATTATCTGTGCCTTTGAGCTGGTATTCTTCTCCCTCTTCTATTCCTATTATTCTCAAATTAGGTCTTTTCATGGTGTCCCAGATTTCCTGAACATTTTCAGTTATGGCTTTTTTAGTTTTACTATGTTCTTTGACTGATATATCTATTTGAGCTACTGAGTCTTCTACTTCAGAGATTCTATCTTCCATCTCTTGAATTCTGTTTGTTATGCTTGTATTTGTGTTTCCAGCTTTTTTCTTCAGATTTTCTATTTCTATCTTTGCCTCATTTTGTGCCTTTTGTATTGCTTCTATTTCAGCTTTTATTTCAGCTTTTAGTTCCTGGTATGTTTCTTTCATAGATTTGTTCATCTATTCCAATTTTTTGTTTGTATTTTCTTCTATTTCTTTACGGCTTGTTTTCATATCTTCTTTGAGAGCTTCGATGATCATGAAAAATGAATTTTTGGTGTTGCTTCCTTCTGTTTCCTCTTCATTGCTCAGTTCAGGTCTTGTATTTGTAAGATCGCCACTCTCTTCTGGAGTTACCATGTTGTTCTTTGTAGTATTATATAATTTTTAGCACTGACGTTTGCCCATGGCTTCAGTGGTTCACGATTGGATGGTTCCTGGTCAGTTGTGGCACTCGGCCTTGTGTGCCTCCTGTCATCTCTCTGGTCAGGGTCTGAGTCTGTCCTTCAGAGACCCCTGCAGTTGTTGGCACGCTCAGTTTGAGGTGGCGGTGGGTAGCTGTGCAAACTCCCTCAGCCGGAGCTGTGGGTATGGTGACAGGCAGAGTTTATCTGCCTGTGTTTCAGAGTGTGCTGGGACTCTGCAGACAGCACTTGGTCCTGGAAGCGGAAGCGGAACCTTGGGAGACTAGAGCTGAAAAGTAAACTACCATCTTTGGTTTAAATTGAAGCTAGAAGCCAATGATCAGCAAGTCATTGCTGCCTTCTGTTTTGATTGCTTTGCAAAGGTATCATGGCAGCAGTACTGGACACCAGTGGCAGTATAACTGAGCTAAAACTCATTCTCTTTTCAGCAGAGAAACAGAGCAGGTAATCCTTAAGATTCTGGGATTCCAGAAAGGAAATCCATGACACTAGAAAGCCTACTCACTAAACTGCTGATTTCTGAAGATTGCATGCAAGGTAATAAGTAGTAGAAATTCAGTTTGAAGAATGAAATCAAAGTCACCACATCTGGCACGTGAGAAGAACTGACTTTTCAACAAGCACATCAGTTTATCATGAGTGCCTTCAGGAAAGAGTTTTAGCACCAAGTGATCTGATTTTCCCACAGACTTGAATAGTGGATCATGCTTGCACCCCAAGAATGTGAGCCATGGCATTTCCCATTGCTATGTGTTGTTTTTCACTACATATCTTTTTCTTCTTAGAATGCTCACCTCTTGTGCCTTGCCTAGATTAATGGATATAAGTGTTGTCAGCTAGACATTTTATTTCCCTGCACTCAGCCAGTTCCTACTAAAAATCTACAGCCAGTTAGTGTAGTGAAGTGAGAATTTGCTCACTTTGTAGTACTGAAAATGCATTGAAGTAGCTGTCTACACAGAATGTAAAAGAGGCCTTACTTACTCATTCATTATTAAAGTTATTGTCTTCTCATGCTTTTTTTCTCTGCAGGATTAATTTCTGTACATATAAAACATTTTGATTGTATTCAACAATTGTGTTGGTTTTTCTGCTGTCTCAAAAGAATTTTCAAGTAACTAAAGAGTACATTATTATATTTAGAAAACATATGCAGCCTGGGTTTTCATTTTTCTTCTCACACCCAGTGTGTAACTAAATAAAATACTTTGTCTTCCTTAGGTTGGTTTCATACAGTTTTATTTGCTTTGAAACTGAAATCCTAGAATGCTCCTTAAATTTAAAATGCTTTCAATGTGACACTTTGAAGAGAAAGGATCTCAGAATTTAGATAAGATTTGGGAAACCAACTATGCTAAAGGTACAATATATTCTGTTCATTTTATACCTGAAACAAAGACTTGAGGTGTCAGGCACTTTACTCAGTTCTGAGAATCATGATGTTACTTTGACTCTGAAATGTGATGCAATCTTGTACCAACATACTACTGCAAATAAAGACATGTGCATAGTTTTAAAAGCAGCCTCTTTTAAAACAAGGTGACAAAATCTGAAACCTTGATCATATAAGAATTTCCACAGTCCAATCCACAATCAATTTAGCTACAAAGCACCAGAAAGCAAAGTGCATGGGTTTTTTTGTTGTTGTTTTTGTTTTTGTTTTCACAATATAGTAACTTTCAGGAAAGAAATATTAACCATCTTTTATAATCTCTTTGTCTCCTACCATGTTTCATATACACAAAATTTAAATAGTGAACAGGGAAAAATGTCATTAGCTTACATTTATCTGCTTCAGTGCTAACCTTAGAATATAAATTTATTTGCATGGTCTTATTCTGCTCATGGATGACTGTCCCCTATCATTTCATGATTCGATTCTAACAAGACATTGAAATTAGTATGTTATGCCATAGAACAGCACATGCAAAATGGGATATTACAACATGGCCATCTATCTACCACATCCTGTGCTGCCTGACTTTGTAGTCAGTGTTAGATATTCTGTCTACTACGTGATGATGAGCTTATTATCATTGATGATGAGATACTCTGTAACAATGCCCACACAACAATAATGTGTTTAGATCCTGAGCCTCTGCAGTTTTCCCATACAGTCTTGTATTTAAGCGCACTACTCCTCATTACTTGTTTTAGTAGCAGCTGGAGGAACCCTCACAGCCAAAGTCCATTCCTGTCTGCTAAGGAGTGTGTTGAGACACGCACCACAGAGAGAACCTGATCCCAGAACCGGAACCAGAACACTTCTCATTACTTTTCTTTAAAAGTTTCTCTATTTAAACTCCCTCATTCATTTAAACTGTTTTCTTCTCTGGTTGTAGAAACAGCTGTTGCAAAGAGATTGAATTTATGGTATTATGAATTTTACAGAATCAAATTCTAATTCTTAAATTTACTAAGTTAGAAGTCAGGTGAGATATTCAAATTACAAGTAACAATGGTTATTTCTAGAAAATAAATGTCATGTTTTTTTTTTTTTTCAAAAGTGTATACTTCTTCAGAAGTAAGATCTGCCACCTGAAAACCTAGAACAATCCATTTAGAACATAAACCAAGTCATGTATTGTCCCAATTGGATGTTGATGCAGCTTCAATCTACTTAATAAAAAATGCACACCACCCATACATTCTGTAAGAGACTGTGTACCAACTCAACTGTTCTCTCCTTCCACTCTATTATTCAATTCATTGTGTTCCCTCACATTTTTTGAAGATAGGAGATATATTTCCCATTATAGAGCCTTTGCATTGATTTTCTCCTCTTATTCTATCTTTCACACCTTCATCCACATGGCTGCCTCCTGTCATTCCATGGTCTTCCATAAATAACATCATCCTCTACAAACACAGTAACCATTTACAATCCCTACAAAAAGTTGAAACAGTATATTGACAGAAGGATATGACAGTGCAAGGAAAATCATTGAAGTGGTTTTTTTTTTTGTTGTTGTTGTTTTTGTTTGTTTGTTTTTTACCTTTATTATAAGTCAAATGAAAAAGACTTATCAGTATAAGATATGGGGAAAGATCTGAAGTGGTATCTACAAAAATGTCTCATTAACTGCCTAGCACTGTACAATTGTGAAATAACCTTTGAGGAGATGCACAGAATGATGTTTCTCTGATTATAGATATTGCCAGCTGCCTATGTACCTATATAAATTTGTATGTTGCTTTAGATTTTATTTCACAGATCATTAAATATTGACCTTCTCTATGGTTATATACCAAAAGCAACACTATTATAATCATTCATATCTGAAAAAATGAGGTGAGACCCTTCAAGTAGAGAACTTTTTTCCATAGCTTACCAGTATTAGGTTTTATGTCTTATTTCAGAACTTACAAATACAAAGTTAGAGGTTTTAATAACAATAGAAATTCTATATGCTACAAAGAAAATAAAACCTGAAATATCTTTCCCTAGTTAAAACTGGTGTTGAAAACCTACCTACAAATTGCTAATGTGTTGGTTCAAATAGTGAACTATTCATGCTTATAGGCAGGAAGTGACTTTTTTTAATAGTTCCAAATATGGTGAGGAGAGAGTTAATGGTTCACTTTACATTCCTGAGTTTGTCACCACAAATGAGAGGCTTTCATAGACCATAAAATTCCCTCCTTCCATTGCCAGTTGCCCAGCTGCACCATCAGACAGCCTACATATCTTTGCTAATTGGATGGAACATGCTTGCTATGGTTTTCTTTATTCCTCACCAGCTACACAAGCTGTGTGAAGTTTTCCAAAGGGAATACCCTCTTTGACAAGATTTACTTCTGACAAGCTGTCAGAGCAGTGTAGGACTAAAGATTCAAGGGGTGAATATAAATGAAAATTTCTACTTTAAATACAATATTGCAATCAGGATGCTTCTCCAGGTCATAGATACTTGGGCATGTTTCAAAAAAATTTTTTAAATCATTAGTCATGCTAGAAATGGAGAGAATTATAGGGCTACTCAATGCTTGTTTTACTTTCTTTGTCCAATGGGCATCATACATTAAGTATAATGGTTCTAGAATATTCCTTCAAATTTTAGAGATTTATTATTAGCATAGAATACTGTACTTTTAATTTAAAAACTTAATTCTTTGTTCATCATTTAAGATTTTTGATGTGTACTAGATGCAAAAAAAAAAAAAAGACAAAGTAGTGAATTGCTTTTGTATCCTATGGTGATTTTGATGAATAGAAGTATTACAACTATCCACATAATCAACACAAAAAGTAGAAATAATTACTGCCTGCAATTACATAAAACTATACGTCTAGCTATTTATAAGAACCAATTACTCTTATTATACTCTGTGTTTTAGAACTAGGAAGAAGTTAAGAGCTAATATGTATCTTCTCTTCTTTAGACAGGAAAAATCACACATTAGGAAGACAATTTTCTATTCTGTTTATCTAATTAGCAAAAGGCTCAAGAGCAAAATGAATTTTTGAAGTCTATATCTTTTTATACAATGAATGTTCACAGTGACTAACTACAGTTAGCCTTGATGCTCAAGAGAATCCAACACCTGGATGTGTTTACTCCAAAAGCAGCCAATGGGTTGCCATAATCTCTATTTAGGATCTTGGCCAGGATCATGCTGCATCAGACTCCAACTGTTCCAGAAGGAGCTTTTGGGAAGTAATGGGCCATAGTAAAAGAACAAACACAAAAGCCATCTCCATAGCCTCCAGTACTCTGTGAAACATCTAAATTGTGTGGCGTGTTGGGATTCTGCCTTTTGGTATTCATATGTTCAACCACTGCTGCTATGACACAGTCACTGTAACAGCCTCACCAATGTTCATCCAGTGCCCAGGTGCATATTCCCTGCTGGAAAGAAACACCTGGCTGTTAGGTAAATGAAAATAGACACAAAATGAGAAGTACCTTACGTCTCCACTGCCTTTGTCCCCACATGTTTCTCATTTTGTGTGTCCTCCTCTCAGTGCCATTGCACTGGGAAATGAGCATGGGGTTTTTCTGTGAAAGTCCCTTCTGTTCCTGTATACTGACAGCGATTGCTTCCCAGGCTCTTGACACCATTGTGAGAATTTGTGCATTTCATTAAGTCCTTCTGTGTTGGCATCTTCAGGTGTAAATCAGGGTAACAACCTCATCTATCCTAATAAGATTATTGTAATGGAAGTATGGAGATTGGGATAATTTTCACTGTTGTTTCTTGTTGTTTTATATTTACATTTTTGTAAATGTCATGTATTATTTATTATAAACAAAAAACTCACAATATTTAAGTTAAAACATAAGCATTTTCTCATGCTACTTTTATGATTCTTTTTATTCAAAAATTATAGGCAGTCATTGTTTTAAACCCAAATAGTAACAATTGATTTCATACTGAAAAGCAAGTTTCTTGATCTATATACCACCTTTTAACTGTTGAGCAAAATTCATTAACTATACTTCCAGGACTCACAGTCAAATTACCATATTTTCAGACTCACTGGCACTTAGATATGACCAAGTGGTCATTCCTTGGTGAAAAGGAAAATGGTAATGTACCACCTCCAGGCCTTCTCATAAAAATTTCTCATGTGGGAAACTCTATGCTCTTTCTATAAGAAACAAATAAATGTAAGAAATAACATAGCAAGTTGAAATCAAAGGATAGAAACTCAGGTCAACTTCAACAGCAAGAACAGATATTTATTGATCTGTGAGGTGGTATCCCTGAGACCCTGCTGTTAGGCATCTAGGGGTACAAGAAAACACTGTAGAAAGCTGAGAAAAATTTTATAGTAGAGTAGGGAAGGGCAGGGAATGATTTCCTCAAGCCTCAAGCTGCTTCTGAAATAAACTGCTTTCTGAAACTTTGAAATGGGAGATAAATCATATTCCTTGTTTTTGCAACCCAGAGTTCTAGGGCATGTGGCAGGCATTGGATTTTTTTCTAGAATTCTAGATTCTATGGATGGCACATTTCTTGGAATTTTGGGCCTGTTTTATGGTCTTGATTTTAGGAAATTTTCCCTTTATATTAGACTTTTTATGCAAAGGATAGGAGCGGTGTTTTCTGTCTAGATATTTACTGCTAGTGGCAGGGTTGGGGGTGGCATCATTTTGAGGTCCTTGATTGTGGGATGACTTTAGAGATGCATTCTATATAACTTTGTCCTGTGTGATAAAGCAAGTGATGCCAGTCCAGCAGGAATTTCTTTAATAAGTTTCAAAAACAGGGTAAGGCCTTAAATATAATGATAACAAAAAGAAAGGGTATGAGTAAGGAAAGATCCAGGATGGGAGGAAAGCAAGAGCCCATCCAGAGGAGGAGGTTGGTTTTTGAATTCTCTAAACCTGTTTCCTAAGTCTCTGAACACATCTCAAGCAAGTCTGTATCTATATCTCAAGCAGTATTGTTCCTGAAGGAAGACTTAAAATTCTCCATTGGCTTTTGTCAGAAGTACCTGCTTTGATTTTGGAATACCAAAGTAACCAAAGACTAGAGATGATCCTGAAGGATGTTGAACTGATCTGAAATTTCTGTGAGGCTGTATGAGAGCTAGTGAGACAGGGAGGTTAACTGATGCAAAGAAACCTCTAGTCCCATTGTCGGAGATCTGAAAGATGGCCACAGTGACTAGAAGTGGAGCAATCAGATGTACCATAAGGCAGACAAATGGTATTGGTGTTCAGAAAAAACAGAACAATAATAGATTCTTAAGGAACTGATAGAGGGCAGTAAAGTTAGGTTTAAATGAGGTTAGAAAGGGTTGTTCTAAGAGAAGGGAAGTCAGGCCCTTTCCTTATCCCAGAAATTTTGGAAATCAGAAGAGGACTCTGTAGCGGGAAATCAGAAACTGTACATGTGTGTGTGAGTCGCAACAGAACACAAAAGCTGAGAGAGAGAGGTGTGGCCACTGAGATCAGGATTCAGACAAGGCCTAGAGAGAGAAGCAGGCGCAAAGCTCTCTCAGGTCTCTGGTACAGAGCGCTGACGAAGGGGCGGGACTTCCGGTTCGCGGAGGCAGGGCTCCAGGTCAACTAGAGAGCCTGACGGCTTGATGCGTTGCTAAAACCTCTATTTTATAAATGATTCTAACAAAATAAACCTCACTTAAAACATAACTCTCGGCGAGTTTTTACCGTCCCCCCAAAAAAACAGACATATAAGAGATACCAGCCAGCCACAGGCTGAGCCACGTGACAAAAAAATTAATAAAAATAAGTTAATTTAAAAAAAAACTAGCTAATAATAAACATAAGACATAAGCCAAACAGTGTTAAAATATATAAACATATAATTTCATTCCTTTTAAAAGACAAAAGCCACAAACACACAAACCATGTTCCAAACCACAGCTGCCACACATGTCAAGTTACAAACTCCAAGTTACAAACTTCCTAGACCCAAAACAACAACAACAACAAAAAAACTTACTAAAACAGGACTCAAACAAATTAAAAGTGGGAAGGCCAGTGTGGTGGACATTGTCAGAAGGGTGACCTGTGATGAGATGCTTCAGATACTCTTGTAAACGAAAATTGGCAGGATTGCATTGGTAGGTTGGAAGAAACAGGTGCTAAAAATACACCAAACTGGGGTCAACAAACCTGTAAGGTGTTCTTGTAAAGTAGGCTTATTGCCAACTGGTGAAGTGCCTTGTGAAGCCATTGGAGAGGAGTACTTTTTAAACGATCTCTCTGAAAGATGAGAGATTTAGTCAATTTAGGAAAGCATTCTCTAACATTTCAAAGATAACCTACCATTTTTATACATGAAGTAAAACCCTAAGGACAATGAAAGACAGACTTAAAATGTGGACAAGAATATTTGGCTAGCAGTTTGATCAATGAAGACACAGCCAGCAGGGATACAGAGAGAAAGACGCTCTGCAAAGTATAATCAGACACAGAATCCCCACCCCACCAAGATCCAGTCAGTTTTTGAGAGCTTTTATTTTCCTTTTTGTCTTTGAAGAGTTTTTCCCCCTAATTTAGGGCTAGTCAGTTTGACAAAGACATTTTATATTTGGCCCAGAATTTTATCATCCTGATCTGGCCTTGGACTTTGCCAAGTTCATCAGTTGGGCTGGAGAAAAACTCAACATTCCTTTGTTTTAAAGTGCCAGACTTTTGTCTCAAGTAGAGATGAAGCCAGACATCTTGAAAAATTGCCATCTTTATTACTTAGTCATGGCCCCTGTCCTACCTATGAGGAATCTGTCTAACGTCTAGTCTATCATTTCTACTTCTTATGGATCACTCTAACTACCCTTAGGTGTTCAGAGGTGCTAACCAGTCTAGCCTTCTCATGCTGGCTAAAATGGTGATGTATAAAGAGCAGTAGCTAGAATGCCTCAGAGAAGGATTGATCTAAGTAGCCATAATAAAGCTTATATGGCAAAGATCCAAAACACAAGTCAGCCATTTTATGACAACATATATCCTTGGATCTGTTATGCAAATGAGGTGTCATCAGTAAACACAAAAAGTGTAACTGTTAGCAGTGCTAAAATGTTTACTGGAAGGTTAAGAAACTGTTTTTCTTAAGAACAGTTTTTGTTCTCACAAAAAGAGAACAGGCAAGTCAACCATCAAAAGAACCCTTAGTGGCTTTGTCACAGGTATTAGCAAAACAACCAATATACATTTGGGGAGGGCAGTCATTGCTATCCACTACAAGATATAAGCCACTTGTTTGGCTCAAGAGCTGGAGACATTTTTTTATAAGCTAGTGTAAGTTCAGAAGCCAAACATTAGGTCTCCATTATTACAATATTGTGAGAAATGTTAAGAAATAAAATGAATGAGGAAATTTTTCTCAACATTATGATCAATGTGAAATGTAATTCTCCAGATGGCTGGCATATATGCCAGAGCCCTGTAGAAAAATAAGACTGTGTATTCAGCTGTTTGCTTCACCAGACTCCTGTAGAAGGAGTGAATGCCTGAAAAGTTTGGAAGGGAAATCAGTTAAAGTAATAATCTAATCATTAATTTGAGAAAAATACAGAACATCATGAGGTCTTTTAAAAAAAAAGGCTTTGCCAGCATTGCCCTATGTATATGGGTATTCTGAATGATTTTCCCAAACCTGTGAGTTTAATAACAGGGTACATGGAATCACTAATCAGTGAGTATGTGGCAAGGCTATAGAAGTACACACTACACCTGTGAGAAGGACCTTTCCAGAGACAATGTTTTATAGTTGGTTTGACCTCAGGATTTATGAAGATTGTCCTGTTTTACTTAAAGTGCAAGAAGACACTGCTGTGCTAAATTCAGCCAAGGTCATTCTTTGTATCTGGAGGGTTTTTTTCCCCCTAATAAAGAGTCATTGGTGATAAATAGCAATATCTAAGGAGTTTGGTTCTTAGTACTGCTAAGGAAACATACTGCTCATTTAAATCCTGATTGTATTTTTCTGCTGGGCACTTAAGACCTTATAGGTGGCCAATTAATAAACCTGTTCCAACTAATGAACCCAAGATCGCATCCTTGGGGCTCACTTGGGCTTCTTATAGTCTTCTTTTTACCTATTATTAGCCTTTCTGTAAGGACAAGTCAAAGGCCTTGCCTGACTCTTGTTTCACTTGGAAATGTGGAAAAAATATTTCATCCTTCTTGACCTTGCCTCTCTAATCCTGATAGTTTATGAAGTCCACCAAGTGGAGTCTCTTTGGCATCCCTGAACAAGATGACTCCTCATAGTTACCAAAAGCTACCTTTTGGTATTTAGTTGACCATGGAGGGCAAGGCAAGAAAGAAATATCCTACTTCTGTTTTAATTCCTCTGACTATATTAGTATAGGCTTCAAAATACAGTTACTGAACACCCAGAAAGTCAATTATATCCACCTGGTACTTGTAATAAGAGATTTCTTGCCTGGACTTTCCAGCATAGGCCAGCGGTTCAGAATCATTCTCAGCCCTGCTACTGCTTAACCCTAAATAATCACACGAAGGCTTATATTAATCTCATGCTGATTGAACTATGGCTATGACATATTGCTAGCTAGCTTTTTTATCCTAAGTCAATCTATTTCCATTAATGTGTTTATCCATGTGGCTTGGTACCTTTTCTCAGAGCAGTATGGTTGTCTTATTTCCTCAGCATCTGCTGGTATCTCTGTCTCCTGATATCTCTTCTGGTATCTCTGCTTACTCTTCCTGTTCCCAGAGGTGTCTTCATCTGGTAGCCCCGCCCATACGTTCCTTTTGTCTCTGACCAATCAGCCTTTTATTAAACCTCTCTCTCTCTCTCTACTCAGGGAAAATTTAGTCCTGTCAATCATTATATACAATTTTTTTAATAAAACAATTTAAATGTTAACATTTTCTTTACTTTCTAGCTTCCTTTCTTAATACCACAGGACACAATAACATTAACAAAATACCATATTTTGTGAGAATTTGTTCCTGTTGGCATGGAGGGAAAAATCAAGCAATTTATTTTCTACCTTTTCTGTATAAGGGTCCAATGACAAATTAAGGTTCGATTTCACCAAAGTTCACTCTAGGGAGCCAATAAGTTTAATGGGCTTACTTTTAGATCACATATAAGGAGTTAATGACAAGAGTATGAGTGACCAAAAAGCATCCACATTGGAAAGTTTTCAGTTAGTATATATGAGGGCTTCCCCAAAGTTACATAAATAGACCTCCAATTTTCTAGGCTTTCTTAGTCTCAGTGTAGGTCCTCCTGAAGAACTTAGACCTTGTACAATTAGGTCCTAAATATATAAAACAAGCTGGGATGGCTCCAGACATATTTTCTTTCTGTGACTGTGTTAACACTTAATATATCCAAATTTTATTATTTTAGGTAGGTACAGCTGAAGTTATGAAGACAGCTGTTATTTAACCCAAATGATAGGGCAGAAAGCCTGCATTCCTAGAGACAGATACTAGTTCCTATTAACCTTCTCCATAGCATATGTCAAGGTGAGAAGCTCCTGATGCTCAAGAGATAAGATTTTTTTTCTTTTCCTCAAACTATACAATGGCTTAAGTTTCTGATATATATATTGATGTCAGCTAAAGAAACCTGTGTCTCATGTGAAGGGGCTTGGACCTCTATGTCCATCTCAAATACTAGCCTGGACAATGGATAGCTAAATCTGATGAATGTGGCATTTGTTTGGTCTGGAAAACTGTGCTGTCTAATAACACCTTAATAAAAGAAAGTAGATGATGCACAGTCGCACTCCAATGGCATTAGCTCAACTATGTTCATAGCAGCATTATTTGTAATAGTGAGAACATGGAAACAACCTAGATTCAACTGAAGAATGTATTAACAAACTGTGGTACATCTATACAATGGAGTACTGCTCTTAAGTAAGAAAAAATGATATCCTAAAATTTTCAGGCAAATGAATGGCTTTGGAGAATATCCTCCTGAGTGAGGTATCACAAACCCAGAAAGATAAGCAGGGGATGTACTCACTCATTAGTGGCCTCTAAACAAACAAACAAACAAGAAAAAAGTCAAGCATGCCCAAGCTGCAAACCACAACCACTGAACAGCTTGGGATCAAAAACACCTTGGACTGACTCCTTGGATCCCACTTCTCCTAGAGGAACACCTGACTCAGTCTTGATGTTGGGGGGTAGAAAACTGGATTTGCCAGGAGTGGAGGCTGAACTAAACAATATTGGGACCTTGGGATCGCGTGCCCATGGAGGGGATGGGGAGATGTGGAGAAGAGAGAATGACCTGATGTGGTGGGAGGGGGAAGTAACTTTGAATAAGGATATACAAGGATAGATAATGTGACTTCTTTATTCATAATAATAAAAAATAAAATAAAAAAGAAAAGAAAGTAGAATCAAAACCACATGCATAGACTAATGTAATAAATTAACATTACCTGTTTGTCTGCTGTCCTGCTTTGAGGATTTGTAATTGTCCAGGTAATTCTTGTAGAAAGATCAAGACAGTCTTACAGTCTCCCTGAAATCAACTAAGAAAGTCCTGTCAACACTACTACAATGGAGTTGATGTTTGAGAAATATTTAGTCAGAAAATCCTCTCTGAACTTTCTATTGTTCAGTATCTCATTAGCTGTTTTTACTAAAAAAAATAGTAACCTATGTTAGAAATAGTCCAATAGTCCACCCATTAGCAGTCCTTAAAGGAAAATGAGTTACTATTGGGTTGTTCTGTCATTTTCTTTTTTATCTTCACAGAGTTAGAAGCCAGCCTGACTCAGGATGTAAACTTTAAGGACATTTTTAGACAAACATGCTTAAGTCTGACATCGTATAGTCAAATCTCATCTCCAAAGTCAATTTCTCACTGAATTTAACAACACATGACAATGACAAATTTCCAATGTGACATTTTATATATATATATGTATATATATAAATTATGTATGCACAAATTATATATATGTGCTTGTATGTAATACTGAACTCAGTGAATAAACCAGATTTGTAAAAGAATTCAGAAAGTGGTGGCCATATCATAGGTTTAATCTTCAGTCCCTGCCAACAAAGTGAATAAAACTGTCCCTCTGCTTCATAGACACTTGCAGTGGAGTCCCCTGCAATTGATGCCTGGGGTCCCTGCAGATGTAAGGAAAATAAGTTGGAGGTAGTAAGAAGACATGGCTGTTCCATTCCTGCTGTGTCTGCCTTTCTAGTGGCTGTGATTTGACCAAAGAGCACTTGTACAAGGCAGAATTTTAGGCGTTCCCCCAGGATGGAAGATGTCACAGACTTCAATTGGACCTTTGGTGTCAAAGAAAAATGAGCTAGCATTTTTAGTCCTGAGACAGTGAGATGAAGAGGAAGAAAAAAGGTGATGAGTAGATGGTGGGGACAGGTGTAATGGGGAAAGAAAGGTGTATGTAGAAAGGCAAAAAAAGAGGAAGCAACTGATAAAGTCTGATGGGGTGGCGGGAAGAGCCTATCTGCTGGATTGAAATCTGATAGAAGCAAGAGAATTAAATTTAAAAGTTTGAGCTAATAGAACTTGATATGCAGAAACAAAGGAAGAAAGGGATGGAGTGGAGATAAAATAAGGCTAACATATGGGGAACTTTGACTATTTTGTCATTTCATTAGAGGAATTTTGGTGAGAGATCCTTCAAGATGTCTTTAGGAGTAGAGGACCTACTGTCAATTTTATCTATTTAAATGCATCACAGGCTTGATTTCTACTTTGAAGCATTCCTTACAGTTAAAGTTCTGCTAGGAAGAAATTTTCTCAGGTATCCATAATAGAACAATTGTAGAGAATGGAAGACCCTATTGCCTGGAAAGAAGGGAAAATTCTAGTTTATCATTTGGGCATTAATGAGCCCTTTGTTGCTTTTATGTTCAGTTAAGAGAATGGCAGATTTTCCAGGTAGCTTCAGAAATAACAAAGATAGCCCTGAGTGCTGGAGATAGGGTTAGATGATAGGCAAAAGAACTAATGTGCTGTCAATTTCAAAAGAGTACAGAGTGATTCTTTGGAAGATAAGGGAAGATACAAAATGTGAGATGAGAAAGAAGTCTGGCAATGTGGAGCTTCTAGTCATGCTAAGCCTGCTGGGAAATCTTCCTGGAATTCCAGCACCAACTGTAAGAAACTGTAGCATGAATTCTGATTGCATTGAAAGAGACTCAGAGCCAGATATCTGGGAAAGGCTGAACTATCAGATAGAGGAAACACCACAGTCAAATCTCACCCAGCTGTTTTCTAACTTCTAATTGCTGCTGTTTTCCTAAGCCTGCCTTAAATATCCTTCTTGCCAGCTGTATTCCATCCAGGTTAGGATTTGAGATGGAGCTACTCTATTTGGTAGTCAGCCTTGAACTCACAGAAACACTGTGAGTTATGGTATTAAGGGCTTAGGTCACCACTCCCAGGCTTTGCCTGTGCTGGAATTAAAGTTGTGTGCCATTGAAGCCCAGCTGTTTGGCCTTGTACTCAAGGCTGAAAATCTTCCTGAGCTATGTCTGCATAGCTTTTTACTGTGGGTTGATCTCTCAGTATTCCAGGTTTTATTAAATATGTAACATATCACCAAAATAAACAGCATGGTGAAGGGTAAGTAAAAGAACAAGAAATTGGACTGAATGCAACAAATGACTTTTATGAGTCTGAGAGGTTTCTCCTGAGAATCTGCAGCTATGCACCAGAGGGCAAGGGAAACTTCACTTTGCAGAGCCCCAAACAGGGAACAGTTTTATGTTAAGAGTAGGAAGGGAGAAGCCATGGAACTGTTTTGCTGGATAAACTGCTTTTGAAACTGAGAGTTGGAAGTTAAGTTAGTATACATCCTACTCTAACCTTTCAGCTTCAGGACACGAAGCAGAGGCTAGCTACTTTCATAAGATCCCTGAGAAAGGATACTACAAACATGAGTTCCTGAGTGTACAAAATATGTGATTCCATATTAAAATTGATGCTGAGACTCCCCCAAGTGCATGTGAGCTTTGTAGAATTTGGGGCTTATGTACTGTAGCAGGAAGCTGATTTTAAATAGTTTAGCTTCCTAAATTAACTTTTAAAGAAAGTAAAATAGACAATTCTGCAAAACACCAAAGATACAAGGATAACAGAGAAAGTTTTAATAATTATTATCTGCAAGCTTTTTGTGTACTTATACTCTCAGACACCTCTCCTCATAACCAAGTTGGCCATCCAAGCTCTTCCTGTCTCATTGCTTTGCTTTCTAAGCACATGCCTCTCACAGAGAGACTATGAGGTAAGACAAGGAGGTGGGGTTTGGTGGAGCTTCTCATTTTTATCAGTCACACTAATACTATATATTCTTTTATTTATTTATTTATCTATTTACTTATTTATTTAATTTTTATTACTATGAACAAAGTAGTCACACTTTCTATCCTTGTATATCCTTATTCAAGGTCCCTTCCCCCTCCCAACACATCAGCATCAGGTCATTCTCTCTTCTCCACATCTCCCCATTCACTCCCTGGGCAGGCAGCAGGTGGACCCAAGGTCCCACTGTCCCAATATTGCTTAGTTCAGCCTCCACTCCTGGCAGATCTCCCCGACCTCAAAACTGAGTCAGGTGTTCCTCTAGGGGGAATGGGATCCAAGGAGTCAGTCCAAGGTGTTTCTGATCCCAAGATGTTCAGTGGTTGTGGTTTGCAGCTTGGGCATGCTTTTCTTTTTTCAAGTTTGTTTGTTTGTTTAGAGTGCACTAATAAGTGAATACATCCCCCGCTTATCTTTCTGGGTTTGTGATACCTCACTCAGGAGGATATTCTCCAAATCCATCCATTTGCCTGTAAATTTTAGGATATCATTTTTCCTTACTGCTGAGTAGTACTCCATTGTGTAGATGTACCACAGTTTAATTCATTCTTCAGTTGAGGGGCATCTAGGTTGTTTCCACGTTCTTGCTATTACAAATAACGCTGCAATGAACATAGTTGAGCTAATGCCTTTGGAGTGTGACTGTGCATCTTTAGGGTGTACACCCAGAAGTGGTATTGCTGGATCCTTGGGGAAGATTGATTCTCAATTTTCTGAAAACTGCCATACTGCATACCAAAGTGGCTGAACAAGCTTCCACTCCCACCAACAATGGAGGAGTGTTCCTCTTGCACTGCATCCTCTCCAACATAGGCTGTCATCTGTGTCTTTTATCTTAGCCAATCTAACAGGTGTCATGTGGTGTCTCAAAGTTGTTTTGATTTGCATTTCTCTGATGGCTAAAGATGATGAGCACTATTTCAGGTACCTTTCAGCCATTTGTAATTCTTCTGCTAAGAATTCCCTTTTTAGATCTGAACCCCATTTTTTGATTGGGTTTTCAATTCAAGGTTTTGGGCTCTAGATTCTTGAGTTCTTTATATATGTTAGAGATCAGTCCTCTATCTCTTGTAGGGTTGGTGAAAATCTTTTCCCATTCTGTAGGCTGTCGTTTTATCCTTTTGACAGTGTCCTTGGCTTTGCAGAAGCTTCCTAGCTTCAGGAGATCCCACTTATTGATTGTTGGTCTTAGTGTCTGTGCCACTGGTGTTATATTTAGGAAGTGGTCACCTGTGCCAATTCGTAGAAGTGTATTTCCCACTTTATTTTCTATCAAGTTTAAAGTGGCTGGGTTTATGTTGAGGTCTTTGATCCACTTGGATTTGAGTTTTGTACAGGGTGACAGGCTTGGATCTATTTGCATTTTTCTACACACTTCCATCCAGCTATGCCAACACCATTTGTTAAATATACTATCTTTTTTCCATTGAATATTTTGGGCCTCTTTGTCAAAGATCAGGTGTTCATAGGTTTTTTTAGTTAATGCCCGGATCCTCAATTCGATTCCATTGATCCACAAGTCTGTATTTATGCCAGTACCAGGCTGCTTTTTATACTGTAACTCTATAGTATAACTTGAAGTCAGGGATGGTGATGCCTCCTGAGGTTCTTTTGTTGAGTAAAATTGTTTTGGCAATCCTGGCTTTCCTGTTTTTCCAAATGAAATTGAGTATTGTTCTTTCAAGGTCCAAAAAATATTGTGTTGGGATTTTGATGGGCAGTGCATTGAATCTCTAGATTGCTCTTGGTAAAATTGCCATTTTTACTATGTTGATACTACCTATTCAGGAACATGGGAGAATTTTTCATGTTCTGATATCCTCTTTAATTTCTTTCTTCAGTGATTTAAAATTTTTGTCAAATAGGTCTGTTACTTCTTTGGTTATAGTTATTCCAAAGTATTTAATACTATTTCCAGCTATTATGAAGGATAATGTTTCCCTTATTTCTTTTTCAGCTCAGGAATACAGGGAGAATACCTAAATATAATAAAGGCGATTGACAAGAAGCCGACAGCCAGTATCAAACTTAATGGAGAAAAACTCAAAGCAATCCCACTAAAATCAGGAACTAGACAAGGATGTCCTCTCTCCCCTTATCTATTCAATATAGTTCTTGAAGTTTTAGCTAAAACAATAAGAGAATGAAAGAAGATTAAGCGGATACAAATTGGAAAAGAAGAAGTGAAACTATCTCTATTTGCAAATGATATGATTGTATACATAAGTGACCCACAAAATTCTTCCAAGGAACTGCTACGGCTGCTAAACACCTTCAGCTATGTAGCAGGATACAAGATTAACTCAAAGAAATCAGTAGTCTTTCTATACACTAAAGATAGAAGAGCTGAAAAAGAAATAAGGGAAACATTACCCTTCATAATAGCCATTAATACTATATATTCTACTGCTAGTTCCATAGCTCTGGGCCACTACAATGTTTAGAAAGTATGACTTCTTTATGTCCAAGAGGGAAATCAGAATGCAACATTGATGAATAGCATTCCTGCCTAATACACAACTCATATACACATATTTATGTATGTGAGTATATATCATACTTATATATATCATACTTAATGCAATCCTATTTCTTTTTATTGTCTTTTTATATTATTATTATGAGTAAAGTCACATTTTCTATCTGTGTATACCCTTGTTCAAGGTCCCTTCCCCCTCCCACTCCCTTCAGTCACTCTCTCTTCTCCACATCTCCCCATCTCCTTCCCAGCAAAGGCAGGAGGTCCCAAGGTCTCAATATGCCTTAGTTCAGCATCCACTCCTGGCAGATGCAGTTTTCTCACCCCAACATCAAGACTGAGTGAGGTGTTCCTCTAGAGGGAGTGGCATCCAAGGTGCCAGTCTAAGGTGTTTCAGATCCCAAGCAGTTCAGTGGTTGTGGTTTGCAGCTTGGACATGCACTGCTTTTTGTTTTTTGTTTAGAGTCCACTAATGAGTGAGTACATCTCCTGCTTATCTTTCTGAGTCAAATCTAATTTACAATTGCAAACAAATGAAGCTTGCCAACAGACAGTATTTGAAATTTTCAATTTTATTTAATATATTTAAAAAATTAACATATATTATTCCTTCTTATCTGCTTGTATTTATTCCATATGCCCATTATTGTGAAGGTATTTATATCCATAACATCCTTAATGGAGATAATATTGTGATAAACATTATTTGAGTTTGTATTATAATATATATGAGACAAATTCCTAAAAACAAAATTGCTAAATTATAGTTACATTTTAATTTTGATATTTTCAAGATCTACATAATTTCCTCCCAATGAATTTGTATGAATTTATATTATGATCACTTTATAAGATTAATAGTGTCCCTTTAACCCTGTAAACATAATATTATAACTATGCAAAAGCATTTTATGCTCATATATTTATATTTTCATTTAAATTAACTTTGCCAATACTTATTATATTTCCACGGCAATAACTGTACAATTTTTATACATAACTATATACACATATTTTTTAGTAATCTCTTTTAGAATAAAATTAGATTTATATCTAAAGAGTTTTGACAAATCATCAAATTTACTTTTAAAAATTATTTATCAACTCACACTTCCACCAGAATTATATAGGAGTTTAGTTTATTTTACCTCCATAATAACTTTTATCTAATTTTAATATCAATGAATAAAAAGTTAAATAAATCAAAATAAGTGCTGTGGAATATTCCTTTACACTGTGTGAATATATGTCACTGTGATTGGTTTAATAAAGTAGCTGAAGAAGCTGACTGGTCAGTAGCTGAACAGAATAAGACTAGACAGGAGAGCCAGACTAGGGGAATGCTGGGAAGAAGGGCAGAGCGTGGAGTTGCCAGCCAGATGCAGAAGGAACAGGAAATGAATGTGCCATGCTAATAAAGGTATCCCCACTTGGCAGTTGTCAATAAGAAATATGAGTAAACTTAAAATGTAATAGTTAGTTAGTAACAAGCTTGTAATGACCAAGCATTTGTAATTAATATAAACCTCAATCTACTTATTTGTGAGCCACTAGGGGACAGGAAAATTCCACCTACATATAAGAAACTGATGATGCCAATTTTTTAAATACCTGTATTCAGAGATTAGCATAGCAGATTGAATCATCAAAGTACTTTTTTAAAAACTGTTTCTTTTTATAAAAATTTATTTATTATGCATACATTGTTCTGCCTGCAGGCCAGAAGAAGGCCCCAGATCTCATTGTAGATGGTTGTGAGCCACCATGTGCTTGCTGGGAATTGAACTCAGGCCCTCTGGAAGAGCACAGTGCTCTTAACTTCTGAGCCTTCTCTCCAGCCCTCATCAAAGTACTTTAAAGGAAAATATGATAGTTTTTCTTATCCTTGAGGACTTGGTGAGCAGTACGATCTGTGCACAGGAAGAAAATGCTAGTTATACTACAAATATGTAATTATAGTTTTACACTCATATGAATTCAAGAGGTCATCAAAAGGTTATGCACCATAATCAAGTAATTGGTTTCTCTATATTTATTTAGAATTAAGTTTTCAGCCCCACCTAGTAATTTTTTTTTTTTTAGGAATCCATCTTGAGTTTATTGGGGGAATGAGTGGGGAAAGTGAAGAGAGAGAAAGAGAGAGAGAGAGGGAGAGAAGAGGAAGCAGAGAAAGAGATTCAACTAGTAATTTATTTTATTTTTCAAGACAGGGTCTCTGTGTGTGTGGCCCTGGATGTTAGGGAACTTTCTCTGTTGACCAAACTGCTTTCAAACATAGAGATCAGCTTGCCTCTGACTTCTGAGTGCTAGGATTAAAAATGTGTGTCATCATCACCCTAGTAGAAACTCACCTTGGGAATCTTCTGTTAAGAGTTAGGATCTCTTTGGCATCCAACTACTCTTTTGAATTATAATAGGAACCATACTTAGAGGAACTTTTTTTTCTCACTTATTTTATATAACCATTTTGGAAGAAAAGATAAAATAATCACGAAGAAATTTTAAGATATCACTATAGTTTATTATTAATGTACTATTATATACTCTAGTGTACTTTATAGAATGATGCTTAATATTTACTGAAAAAATGGAAGAATTAACCCAAGAGATCTTTCATAGATTTCTTTTATAAAATATCAAGAAAATGTGAGGTCATATTATTTCTGACTCAAAGCAAGTATTTCTTCCTAATTTCCAATTTATATATTTTAGAAAATAACTTTGATTGTGACTGTTAAGGCATGTAAGTATGTCTTTTTTTCTTATCTATTATTTTTTTAAAAAATCTATTTCTCAGGAGTTTCTAGAGATCTAAAGGCAAACTTAAAGCCCATCTGGTTCAAAACTTTCATCTCCATAGTGAAGAGATCAGAAGCAGACGGTTGTCAATGTGACAGAAACAAGCAGGAAGTAACCAAGACTTCATCCCAACTAGTTCATAATTTAAAAAATTTATTAACAAGAAAAACTGCATTTACTTATGGCATACAACAAGATACATTAAACAATGACTGTCTATATCAAGTTATTTAGCACATGTGTTGTCCTACATAATTAGGATCATTGTAAGATGACTTATAGGTTAAATAGAGAAAATTATCAAACCAGAGAAATGAATTCAAGAGAGCTGCTGTGTTACATGACATGACAAGCACATTTAATATATATATTAACTCAGCAATGCTGTTTAGGAGTATATATCAAGGATAAAAAATCTGTTTTATATTTTATAACTGACTATGATGAAGGTCTTTTCTTTAAATATTGGCACACTTACATTCAAACATTAATTCTAAAGGAGTCAAAGGAGAAGATGGGGTTTGCAAAAGTTATTGCCAACTGGAAAAGCCATCTGTCTAAAATATCATACTTGCCTATTTAATTCATCAGCATTTTTTAGTTTAGCCAGTTTTGTAAGAAAAAAAATATATAGTTTAAAACATGTAAAACATTTCTGAATATTTTAGGTGAAATATTAACCTTGGCTGGTTTTGAAGAAAACTTCATACAATCTTTTTATTACTTCTTACCTTGACCAGGTAGAGAATCAGTAAGGAGCACCTGGTTTATTTTATTTTATTTTGAGACAGGGTTTCTCTGTGTAGCCTTAGCTTCGGAAACTGGTTCTGTGAAGCATACTGGCCTCAGACTCACAGAGGTCTGCCTCTGCCTTCTGAGTCCTGGGGCTCAAGGAATGTTCCACCACATTCAGCTCTTTTTCTTAGTGGTTTCTTAGTGGTATCCATCCTTCCTGCTAGTGCAGTGGTGGAGAAAGCTCCTGAGAGTAACAACAATCTCTAATCTGCCTTAACGTCCACTTCACAAGTAGCAAATTTTAACTACCTGAAAATTTTTGGATGGACTAAAACCTGAGACTAGATATCCCAAGGAACGAGGGCAAAAACAAATGCTACTGTTCTAATGATGATATGACAATGATAATTTTAAAAATAGCAATAAAATGACTCCTAGTAACATCCTGCTATACTCACAGATCAGTGCCTTGCTCAGCCACCATCAGAGAAACTTCTTCCTGCAGCAGATAGGAACAAATGCAGTGACCCCCAGCCAGACATTATACAGAGAATGTGAAATCTTAGAATCCTCAACCCTAAATAGGCTGTCTCCATTAAATTCTGACCTCAGTGGAAGCAGAGGCAGAAAGAGTGTAAGAGCTATAGGGCACCAAGAAGACAAAGCCCTCTCAATCAACATGAGCAAAGCTCAAATGAGCTACAGATACTGAAGAGGCATACATAGAGTCTATAAGGGTCTATCCTAGATCATTTGTGTACATCTTACGGTTTTCAGTTCAGTGTTTTTATGATATTCCTATGTGTGTAAACTAATTAATCTGTTTCTTGTGACTTTTCTTAGGCTCTTTTCCTTCTGTTTGTTTTGTTAAATTCCAATGTGTTTGTTTTGGGGTTTGTATTTTATTTTATTATTATCCTTTAGAAGCGTCTTTGTTTTCTAATGAGAGACAGAAACGGGGTCGATCTAGATGGGAGGGAAGGAGGGGAGGAACTTAGAGGAGTAGGGGGATGGAGAACCTTAATCAGGATATATTATGAGAGGGAAAAGTTCTGTTTTAAATAGAAGGAAGAAGAAGCACATGGTTTCTAATTAACTTTTAAAGTGACAATATCTATAAGGAAGCACAGCAGGTGTGTTCTCAAAGAAAACATCAAATGACTTCTGCTAAAAATATCTGTTATTTTCCTGTTTCTCTTCAGGTAATGTACGTATTTTACCTGTTAAAAAATATCTGTATTACTTTTAATGACATTGACATTGTCATTGATTCACAACTCCCTAATGTTTATTTTATTAGATAGTAACTCTATGTATACAGTCCTAATATTTCAAATGGTGTTTATATTTATCTATACTTATTAATACATATTTTATTTAGTTAATAAAGTACAAACTGAAACTTGTATGTGAATCATCTCATACATTATTTAATAATCAATTACTTTTAGAAAGAATGTCTAAGCTTATTCTATCAATGATAACAGAATGGAGCACCTCCTTTTGATAATATTTGTTTTTAAGAGTTGCTTTAGACCATCCCTTTTATTCTATTCAATGTGTGTGTGTTTGTGTGTGTGTGTGTAGCATTATAGTAACATTCAGAGCTACAAATGATTGCTAGAGTATCAGATATAAAAAGACACAAATTAATAAAATAGACTAACACCAAAGAAAAAGACCAGATTTGAAAGCATAACAAGATACAGAAATTTTCAGTTTAAATAATTGTAACACTGCAACACAGAATATATTGTTTAGCCACAGAGAATGTTTGACCTTACAACTGCTTGATTCTGAAATTAGACGTACTTAACTTAAATATTGTGGACTTCCCAAGAACCCCAGCAGCTTGAATATCACCCAAATTAGATGAAAATCACTGGCCATTTCTTTCTTTTTTTATTTAAAAAGTTTTTTTATATGTATCTACCACTGCTCCCCCTCCCTTCCCTCCTCCCTCAGCCTCCCCCAGCCCTATCCTGCCATTCATTCCCCAAGGAGGGCAAAGAGTCCCAGTGTGAGTCAGTTCAGTCTGGCATATCCATTTGAAGAAGGTCTCAGTCCCTCATTTCATTATTAAGGCTGAGGTAGGTAATCCTCTGTGGAGAATGGGCTCTGAGATGTCAGTTCATACACCAGGAACAAACTTTGATCCTACTGCAAGAGGATCCACAACTGACCACACCATATGCTAGTCATCTTCCTTTGGAGGGTTTAGTTCTTTTCCATGAAGGTACCTCAGCTTTCATTTCATAGCCAGTGGGTTCCAAATAGCTCTAGTCAGCCATCTCTGTGGCTCTCCTCTTCATGATCCTGATCCTTTTGCTCAAATATTCTCTTTCTCTCTCTCTCTCTGGACAGGGAGCTTGACCTGATGTTTAGCTGTGGCTATTTATTTCTGCTTCTATTCATTGCTGGATGAAGGTTTTATAATGACAATAATGGTGGTCATTCATTTGAATATAGGGGAAGTCCTGTCTAGCCACCCTTTCTAATATTGCTTGGAGTCCTAGCCAAGGACATCTTATGGGTTCATGGAGGTTTCCTTAGCATCATGTTTCTAACTCTAAAGTGGTTCCCTATATCAAGATATTCATTTCTTTATTTTCCCTTTCTGTTGCTCTTCTCAATCAACCATCTTCTTCTCTCATGATTTCTTTCACTCCCCATTATGATCTCAATTTATTCAGGAGATCTTCTCTATTTCCTCATTCCAGGGGGATCCCTGGATGTCTCTTAAGTTTCTCCTGTTACCTAGCTGTTTGGTGGTTGTGGTTTGCAGCCTGGATATTCTTTGCTTTATGACTAAAATCTACTTATGAATGAGTATATACCATGTCTATATTTCTGGGCCTGTATTACCTCACTTAGAATAATACACTCTAAATCCATCCATTTGCTTGCAAATTTTAGGATATCATTTTTTTTCTGCTGAGTTCTCCATTATATAAATGTACCACAATGTGTTAATCTATTCTTTAGTTGAGGGGCATCTAGGTTGTTTTCAGGTTCTAGCTATTACAAGTAATGCTGCTATGAACATGGTTGAGCTAATGTCCTTGTGGTAAGAGTGTGCATCCTTTTAGTATCTGCCCAATATTGGTATTGCTGGATCATTGGGAAGATGGACTCCCAGTTTTCTGAACAACCACCATACTGATTTCCAAAGTGGTTGTACAAGTTTACATTCTCACCAGCAATGGAGGAGTGATCCCCTTGCTCCACATCCCCTACAGCATAGGCTGTTATCTATGTTTTTGATCTTAGCGATTCTGACAGGTATAGGGTGATATCTCAGAGTTGTTTTAATTTGCATTTCTCTGATGGCTAAGGATATTGAGCCTTTAAGTGCCTTTCAGCCATTTGAAAGTCTTCTGTTGAGAATTCCCTTTTTAACTCTGAACCCCATTTTTTTATATTGGATTATTTGGGGGTTGCCTTTACTTTCTTGAGTTCTATATATATTTTAGAGATCAGTCCTCTGTCAGATGTAGTGTTGATAAAGATCTTTTGCCATTCTGTAGACTGTCATTTTGTCCATGGACTATGTCCCCTTGCTTTACAGAAGCTTCTCAGTTTCAGGAGGTCTCATTTATTAATTGTTGTTCTTAAGTGTCTGTCTTACTGGAATTATATTTAGGAAGTGGTTATCTGTGCCAAGGCATTCAATGCATTCTTTTCTACCAAGTTCAGTGTAGCTAGGTTTGTGTTGAGGTCTTTGATCCACATGGATTTGAGTTTTGTGCAGGATGATAGATATAGATCAATTTTCATTCTTCTGCATACTACCATCCAGTTATGCCATCATTATTTGTTCAAGATACTATTTTGTTTCCATTTTATATTTTTGATGTCTTTGTCAAAAATCTGGTGTTCATAGGTGTGTGGATTAAGGTCAGGGTTTTTTATTTGATTCCATTGATCCACAAGTATGTTTTTTATCCCAATACCAAGCTGTTCTTAATTACTGTAGCTCTATAGTATAGCTATTTTCACCACTGAATTTTCCATACCGGAGATTGTCTCTTCCATCTCTTCCATTCTGTTGGTTGTGCTTGCATCTGTAGTTTTGGTTTGTTTCTTCAGATTTTCTGTTTCCAGCATTGCCTCAGTTTGTTTTCTTTATTGTTTGTACTTCAATTTTTACTTCTTGAAATATTTCCCTTCTCTGTTGTGTTGCTCTTTCTTGGTTTTCTTTATTTCTTTCAGGGGCTTGTTGATTTCTTCCCATTTTTGTTTGATTTTTCTTCTACTTATTTAAGGGAATTGTTTATATCTTCTTTTATGGATTTTATTATCTTCATAAAGTTGTGTTTAAGGTTGTTTCCTTCTGCTTCTTCTGCATTGCCTTGACCAGGTCTTGTTTTTGTAGTACCATCAGATTCTGATGGTGCCATGTTGTTCTTTATGTTGTTATATGTATTCTTGCAATGACATCTGCTCATTGCTTCTTGAGATCACTGAAGAATTTGTATCTCTAGGAACTAATATTGGTGCAGTCTATTCTGGCTGTGTCTGTGTCTCAAGAAGCCTCTCTTGGTACAGTCTGGGTTCTTGGTCCACTTGGAGGTAGTGTATTCTGTGTCTCAGTGACCCCTCTTGATTCAGTAGGTGCTGAAATACTGTGGGTCTCAGGTGACCACTTTTGATTCAGTAGGTGCTGAGGAACTGAGGGTCTCAGGTAGCTGTTCTTGATCCAACAGGAACTGAGAAACTCTTAGTCTGATAGGTGCAGAGGATCTATGGTTTTCCAGTTGCCACTGAGGTTACTAGGTGATAGGGTGCAGCCATTTATTTCTTTAGCATGTCTTTTTAAAAGTTTATGCCTAAACAGTATGTAAATAACATCAAGAATGACTTTTTTCTCATTTTTTAATTTAATTTTTTAAAAACATACCCACCAATGATTCTTCCCATTTACCTTTTCCCAATTCGTCCTCAGCTTCCCCCAACCTTATCCCCTCTATCCATTTATCCAGAGAGGGTAAGAACTCCCAGGGTGAGATAGTACATTCTGGCATATCCAGTTGAGGTAGGACCAAGTCCTTCTCCCCAGTATCAAGGATGAAAAAGGTGTTTCTCTGTAGATAATGGGCTCCGAGAACCCAGTTCATGTACCAGGGACACATTTTGGTCCCCCTGCCAGAGGCTCCACAAACTGCCCAGACCATTTGACTGTCATCAACATTCAGAGAATTTCTAATCTTTTGATGATTGTAAAGTTGCATCCTGGTGAGGAAAAATTACTCCTCTGGCTCAGCAGCAATCTGGAATCTGTGGATAAAAACTTAATAACTTTACATGATATTGGATAGTGAATGTCTTTCAGCTAAAATGATTTATCTATCATAACCAGATTCCCTTTTTTATCCATTTAATGTAGTTCAGTATTCTGGTGCAAAATGTGGCAAATCCATTTTAAAAAACAGAACAAGAAGTCAGTGTTTGTGTTGGATCCAGTCAGTTACTAGAATTCAGGGTAAAAGTATTCTGCAGCAGTCACTGGGATAGAGCCAACAGTGGGGACTTCATAAGCAGCACTTCTTCCCAGTCTATGCCTCTTTGCAACACATTTACTTTTCCACCCTAAACAAACAACAAAAACCCAAGTATCTTCAGTGTAGGTGAAATAAACATAGTCCTGATATTCCACTTGTATTACACTAATTATATTTGGTATTATTATAATAATAACAAAAACTAGGAGCCAGATATTGGGGGAAAGCTGAAATATCAGAGAGACAGAGAAACAAACCAGGTCCACTTCTCACCTAGTCAACTCCTCAGGCCTGTCTTTACAAATCTTCTGACTCCAAACCTCTTCATCCTTAGCCAAAAAGGGAAATGGCAGGCCAAGGTAAAAGACCTGTCTCCAGCCTTATCTTTCTTTCTTCACTCAGCTACCTCACTTCCTGGTTCAACTTTCCTAATGCTAGGATTAAAGGTGTGTGTTTCCCAAGTACTGAGAGCAGAAGCTGGGATTTCAGGTGTTAAGATTAAAAGTGTGTCCTACCACCACCTTGCTCTGTTAGGCCTGGGAACTCTCAGAGATGCAGACAGATCTCTACCTCCTCAGTGATGAGATTAAAGATGTGTGTTACTACTCTCAGGCCTTCACTGCTTGGCTCTGTGGGTGTCTCTGTCCTCTGCTATTTTAGACTATTTTTATTAAATATACACTATATCACTACACATCTGTGTTGATACCTGTTACATTGATCACTTTCTGAGAAAGTACAAGCACACTGGATGTTTTTCTCAGCCTTCTTTTCCTACTTTCTAACTTGAACAGAATGAGTCTCAGGTTGCCTCATTTATTAAACAGCAAATGCTTTGAAATCAATCTTAATTTCACTTGAGAATGACTGTTAAAAAAGAGAAGATAAAAGAACAAGCTTACATTTCATTTCTTAAAAAGCACAATTATTAGCTGGGTATGTTGGCACAAGTCTTTAATCCCTGCACTCTGAAGGCAAAGATAGGCAATCTCTGAGTTTAAAGCCAGCCTGCTCTACAGAGTGATATCCAGGATAAGCAGGACCATTACACAGAGAAGCCTTGTCTCAAAACAAAACAACAACAACAAATAAGCAAAAAAAGAAAGAATAGAAAAGCACAATTGTTTAATTAATGCGGTTAAAAGGTTAAAATTCACATTTTCAAGTGAATAGAAAAGGAATCTCACCTCCATGTTCTTCCTAAGTAAGAACCAAAACTCAGGAAGTTAATAAAGTCTGCTTTATTTTTAAGAAACAGAAGAGTATAGCTGATAACCACTCACTGAGAAGGTGATACTCAGAAACTACCCTTGCTGAATTCAATAAGTATGACACTTGTCCTGCTGAGCTGATAGAATTTGCATCTCACCTCCTTTTAATCTTTCTGAATTCCTTTAATCACAACGGCTATGCATCAGATGCCTTTATTCATAACCAAGGAAATCAATTTGGGAGCTCCAGTTGGATTTCTTCCAAAGGGCAACAAGATGGCATGTTTCAATTCAATAACCAGCTTCTCTTTAGCTTAAATATTTTAAGTACATCTAGATACTTATTATTTAAATTAATAAACTTCTGCCTTTATCCAGAAAAGGGAATCGTTTTTCATCTTGTAGTCATAATGCCTGTGTTTTAATATGCTATAAAGCTATTACCTTTCCTTTTATCAAGTAAGGAATAGCAATGCTAAGGAATTCAAGGTCACACTTTGATCATAGCACACTGACATTTGACAAGAAATAACCTAAAATGCATCACATTAGCAGATGCAGGTACTACAGATGAGGCTGGGAAACAAGAAGCATCGATAGGTACTCACCAACTATTTTCCATTAACCTTTTCCTTAACATTTAAGATTTGTGTGTTGTTACTCTACATATTTCCTAGTTTTTATTATGCGTATAATGCTGTCTTTATAAATCTCACTCAGAGCAATATAGTAGCTTTTAAATGATCCAAGTAGAGTCTCTGTGGTAATATAAAAATGCTTGCCTAACCTATTGATTGCTGTGCAATCTATAGCTAATTACTTCAATTACTTTGCCTTGGGAGTATTTGTTTGTTTGTGCTTTCTATGAAGAAAATGGAATTTGTACTTATCATTTCTGCACTTAAGACCAGAGAGAAATTGTGTGTTTGTGACTTTTCTGTTGTTGTGATAAAGTACCCAAAAGCAACTGGAGGGAGAAGGGGTGTATTTTGTTTGGATGTTCCAGAGAGAAAGCAGCCTATCATGGTGATAAAGGCCAGGTGGACGGAGCATGAGGCTGGCCTGTCTGTCACATTGCATTTGTAGTTCAGAAGCAGAGAGAAAACCAGAAGGGAACCATGCCATAAAACTTCAAATACCACCCTTATCCCACACTACCCCCTAAAATTCTCTGCTTTTTGACATTTACATGACTTTCCTAAAGTGATATCAACTGGGAACCAAGTAATAAAGCACATAGTTGTATAGCAGACATTTCACATGAAAATCACAGCAGTTTTGTGCAGTGTTGAACAGTAGTTTACTACAAATGATTACTAAAAAGGTGAAATTAATAGTAACTAAATGGTCTGCAATAGAAGGGCTAAAACTAATAATCTTGTTTACACAGTGAGGGATTTTAGGGTCTTCCATGATTGATGATCATTCTTGCATCCTAGCTAATAAACATTTCTATTAGCTTACAATGATGTCCCTCAACTGAAGAATGGATTAACAAACTGTGGTACATCAACACAATGGAGTACTACTCAGCAGTAAGAAAACATGATATCCTAAAATTTGCAGGCAATGGATGGATTGGGAGAATATCCTCCTGAGCGAGGTATCACAAACCCAGAAAGATAAGCAGAGGATGTACTCATTCATTAGTGGACTCTAAACAAACAAACAAACAAGAAAAAAGCAAAGCATTCCTAAGCTGCAAAGCACAAACACTGAACAGCTTGAGATCAGAAACACCTTGGACTGAATCCTTGGATCCCACGCCTCCTAGAGGAACACCTGATTCAGTCTTGAGGCTGGGGGGAGAAAATTGGATCTGCCAGGAATGGAGGCTGAACTAAGCAATATTGGGACAGTGGGACCTTGGAACCACCTGCTGCCTGCGCCGGGGTGGGGGGAGATGGAGAGTTGTGGAGAAAAGAGAACGGCCTGATGTGTTGAGAGGGGGAAAGGACCTTGAATAAACATATACAGGATAGAAAGTGTGACTTCTTTGTTCATAATATTAATAAAAAAACCAATGTGATGCACAAATCTTGCCTTAGAAATCATCATGTTACAGAAATATAAGCCAAATATAAAAACTTCCTACCAAAATTTAACTATGATTAGGTAGCATACTTAATGTAGCCAACTTGGCATTATCTTATATCTAACAGGCAAATAGAGTTTTGTATTGTAGAGTTCCAGCCTAAAATCTCTCCTATGTGTTTAATGTGTTATAAGAATATGATACAATGTCAAACTATATTTTATAATTCATCATGAAGATAAAATTAAGTAGGAGATACAATGACCATTGCCATATAAAAGAATTGAAAATAATTTGAAAATAGTCTGAAGTTTTGACACAGGTTAGAGTGAATCAGATTGTAGTAATTTCTGTAGTCATTACTGGAAAAATAATGTAACTGTGTTAATATAAAAGAGTTACATAAAAATTAGTTATTATGTACTTTCATATAAATGACTTATCTACTATTTCTTTTGGTAATCTTTAAGTTGTACTGCGCATAAATTGTGCTCAGCCACAACATAAATAATTAAACAGAAAAATAACAAGGATTCCATTTGCTAGCAATATGGCTGACTGAATAATAAATGCAGCATCTTCCACAAAAGCATAACTAAAGCAGTTTGGTTATTCTGTAAGCTTTCCACTTTTCATCACATAAAGTGCAGAAACAAGAAATCTACCTCAGAAGAGGCAAGGATTCTGTGAGCAGTGAAGCTTGCTTTAAACTGTGGCCAACAGTTGACCTCACTTGCTGTCAGCCTTAGAGAGAGGAGAGAAAACTAAGAGAGCTAGCAAAACAGCACTTGAGCTCTGAGAAATCCAAAGAACACAGAGCTTCTAAACAATCACAATTCAGAAAGTCAAGGCCTGGCTAGAGATCTGTAGACTTGTTCACCGATCCTCTGTCCTTAAGTAGAGCTAAAGAACAACTAAGTGTTCTTCTCTGAGATTCTCACAACAGCAAACATTACTTTTGAGCCTATTTCTCACCTCTTCTTGTACAGAATACTAAAAATTGTTTTTAAAGTACTTCCAAGTAGGTGTTACCCACAGACTCCAGGAAAATACAAAACAAAAGCTTCTAGAAGAATGCATTTTAAAGCAAGACCTTGAAGAGTTATATAAAGTTATAAACATACATATATACACACAAAAAAATTTAAATCATTATGCATAAATAATAGAATAACATCTTAAAGTCCTGTTCAAGAAAGCCTACAAATGGTGAACTATTAAATTAAAGTCAAGTACTTGGGTATTTAATATATTTCCTAACAACAACAAAAATGTTTTAAAAAGTACAGCCCATGTTTGGAAAAAAATGAGGTCCAAAAATGAATCTAATGACAAAGAAATTCAACTGGATGGATATATTACAATAGGAAAATCTGTTATCAGCATGAAAAATAGTCATCAATGATCTGACATAGAGAAACCACAGGGGGAAAACATAAGAAACATTTACTAGGGTAAAATTATCCAAAAATAATCTATTTCAAAGCTTCAAAATAGAGATATCATCAACTTTGGACAAAATACAATGGCTAGGCCCTAGGCTACATAATTATTAGCCATTGATCCATGGCGAGAGTATATTCTAGAAAACAGGCAAAAAAAAACAGTACAAAACCACTCAAGCACTATAGAAAATATTAAAACCTGCCAATGGTAAAATATGTCAATTATAAATATCTATAATTATATATAAATAATTCTAAGATCTAGAACATGATATGGTTATGTTTTCTTTTTAATTGTTTTTTGAAAAACCAATATCAAACTTTACATAAAAAAGCAAAACATTCAGAAGAGATTAAAAAAACTACAATAATAAAATGTCTCTTTTCTCTAAAATACATGAAACATAAAAATAAAATCTAAATCTTCTCAAGCCAAGTTAGGCTCAGCTACAGATAAAGAAAGCACAATAGGTCACAGCTAATGCCCACAGATACACGATAACCACTAGAAATTTCTGCTAAGCAAACATTCTAGAGTCAAACAAGAAGTTTTGTTTTGTACTGTTTTGTTTTGTTTTATGTGTGTGTGTGTTTTAAATCACTTTATTCACCCATCATCTTTCAATGAAAAACTAATGTTTTTGCGAAGTCCACTAATGAGGGAGTACATCCCTTGCTTTTCCTTCTAGGTTTGTGAGACCTCGCTGAGAAGGATATTCTCTAAATCCATCCATTTGCCTACAAATTTCAGTATACCATTTTTTTTCTTACTGCTGAGTAAGAAATCTCCATTGTGTAGATGTACCACAGTTTGTTAATCCATTCTTCAGTTGAGGGGCATCTAGGTTGTTTGCAGGTTCTTGCTATCACAAATAATGCTGCTATGAACATAGTTGAGCTAATGCTTTTGTGGTGCAAATGTGCATTATTAGGGTATATGCCCAATAGTGATATTGCTGGATCCTTGGAGAAATTGATTCCCAGTTTTCTGAGAAACCTACATACTGCATTCCAGAGTGGCTGAACCAGCTTACACTCCCACCAACAATGGAGGAGTGATCCCCTTGCTCTGCATCCTCTCAAGCATAGACTGTAATTTGTGTTTTTCATCTTAGCCATTCTGACAAATGTAAGGTGGTATCTCAAAGTTGTTATGATTTGTATTTCCCTGATGACTAAAGATGTTGAGCATTTTTCCATGTGCCATTCAGCCATTTGTAAATCTTCTGCTAGGAATTCTCTTTATAGTTCTTAATTCCATGTTGTAATTGGGGTATTTAGAGCTTTGGGCTCTAGTTTCCTGAGTTCTTTATATATTTTAGAGATCAGTTCTCTATCACTTGTAGGGTTGGTGAAAATCTTTTCCCATTCTGAAGGCTGTCATTTTGTCCTATTGACTGTGTCCTTGGCTTTACAGAAGCTTCTCAGTTTCAGGTGGTCCCACTTATTGATTGTGGTTCTTAGTCTCTTTTGCCACTGGTGTTTATTTAGGAAGTGGTCACCTGTGCCTATTGTTGGAGGGTATTTCCCACTTTCTTTATATCAAGTTCACATTGGCTGGGTTTATGTTGAGGTCTTTGATCCACTTGGATTTGAGTTTTGTGCAAGGTGATAGGTTTGGATCTATTTTCATTTTTTTGCACAATATCAACCTGCTATGCCAACACCATTTGTTAAGGATACTATTTTATTTATATTGAATATTTTGGGCCTCTTTGAGTATATGTTTTCAAAGTATGATTTGATAATTCTCTGGATTTCCTGGGGGTCTGTTGTTATGTCTCCCTTTTCATTTCTGATTTTGTTGATTTGAACACTCTCTCTCTGTTTTTTGATTAGTTTGGCTAAGGGCTTATCTATCTTGTTGAATTTGTCAAAGAACCAACTCTTAGATTCATTGATTCTTTGTATTGTTCTTTTTGTTTCACTTGTATTGATTTCAGGTCTAAGTTTGATTATTTCCTGCCATCTACTCCTTCTAGATGAGTTAGCTTCTAAATGTTCTAAGACTTTCACCTGTGTTGACAGTTCTCTAGTGTGAGATTTCTCTAGGTTTTTCATATAGACATCTAATGCTATGAATTTTCCTCTCTAGACCACCTCCATTGTGTCCCAAAAGTTTGGATATGTTGTGGATTTATTTTTTTAATTTCTAGGATATCTTTGATTTCTTTCTTAATTTCTTCCTTGACACAGAGGTGGTTCACGTGAGCGATTCTATGGTAGGCTTTCTGCGATTTTGATGTTGTTGAACTCTATCTTTAGACCCTAGTGATCTGATGTGATACAAGGGACTATTTCCACTTTTTTTGTATCTATTGATATTTGTTTTTTAACCAATTATGTGGTCAATTTTAGAGAAAGTTCCATGGGGTGCTGAGAAATATGTATATTCTTTTGCATTTGGGTGAAATCTTCTTTAAATATCTATTAAATCTATTTGCATCATAACCTCTGTTAGAATCCTTATTTCTCTGTTAAGTCTCTATCTGGTTGACCTATCCAAGGATGAAAGTGAGATATTAAGGTCTTCCACTATTAGGGTGTAAGAGTTGATGTGGGAATTGACTTTAGTAGTGTTTCTTTTACATAGGTAGGTGCCCTTATATTAAGGGCATAAATAGTCAGGATTGAAATCTCATCTTGATGAATTTTTCCTGACATGAATAAGTAATGTCTATCCTGGTCTCTTTTAATTGACTTTAGTTCAAAGTCTACATTGTTTGGTATTAGGATGGCAACCCCAGCTTGTTTCTTAGGGCCATTTGCTTGGAAAATTTTTTCCAAACTCTTTACTCTGAGCCAATGTCTGTCTTTAAGTTGAGGTATGTTTCTTGTATGCAATAGAAGGATGGCTTCTGTTTTTTTATCCATCGTGTTAGTGTATCTCGGTAAAAACCCGCCCTGAGATATGTTTTTAAACAGGGTTTATTTGGAGAAAATAGCTTACAAAACAGAGCCGGTTTTAGGAGAAGATGACAGGATGAGGTTGCAGTGCGCCGGAACCTTTCTAGGGAAGGTTCTTCATCCCCACACTGTACGTCCGAACCCCCGGGCAGCTGGAGCGAACTGCGCACTCGGTCGGGGAACTCTCGTGAGAGAATGACGACTTCCTGTCCTGGTCCCCTCCCTCGAAGGTCTACTTCCGGAATCCTTTTCAGTTAACCACGCCCAGCTCGTCTCCATTCCTATGATCGTTCACATATACAGTTCCTGATTTCCCGCTACATCTCCCCGTTTTGTCTAAAT
>PVIH01014955.1:0-51472 GCA_004025045.1 Sigmodon hispidus
TGGTACATCTACACAATGGAGTACTACTCAGCAGTAAGAAAAAATGATATCCTAAAATTTTCAGGCAAGTGGATGGACTTGGAAAATATCCTCTTGAGCGAGGTATCTCAAACTCAGAAAGATAAGCAAGGGATGTACTCACTCATTTGTGGACTCTAAACAAACAAACAAGGTAAAAGCCAACCACGCCCAAGCTGCAAACCACAACCACTGAACAGCTTGAGATCAGAAACACCCTGGACAGACTCCTCAGATCCCACTCCCCCTAGAGGAACACCTGACTCACTCTTGAGGGAGAGGGGATAAAGCTGGATCTGTCAGGAGTGGAGACTGAACTAAGCAATACTGAGTCAGTGGGAACATGGGACTGTCTGCTGCCTGCCCAGGGAGGGGTTGTGGATTTGTGGAGAAGAAAGAATGACCTGATGTGACGGGAGGGGGAAGGTACCTTGAATAAGGATATACAGGGATAGAAAATGTGACTTCATTGTTCATAATAATAATAAAAAAGTAATTGAAACCTTCAATGATTAGAAGATTAGATTTTTCTGTTTGATTACACAGAAAAGGGGAAGTGATGTGGAATGTCTTCCTGTATGCTGTGAAATATCATTTGATAATAAAGAAACTGTTTTGGCCTATGCCAAGCCAGATTATAAGCAGATGGGAAATACAAGCATAGATAAAGGCGAAGAGCGTGGAGTCACACAGATGCTGTAAACTGCTGCCCAACATAGCAAAATATAGTGGAGTACAGGTAAAGCCACTAGCCATGTGGTAAGACACAGATTAATGGAAATAGACTGAGTTAAGTTTTAAGAGATAGCTGATCATGAGCCTGAGCCATAAACTAATCTGCTTGTAACTAACGTAAGACTTTATGTAATTATTTTAGAAGTCATTGTGAACCCGCAGCTCTGATCTCAGGTTGAAAAGACTAGAGTCCCCTGGCTGCAGTTGAGTATAAAATTTCACTGGATACTGACAACAATCTTAGTACTTTTATCTTGTGATTTTTATTTAAATACTGAATCTACAAGAGTAATCTCATGAAGAAGACCACAACACAGAGAAATGATAAATTTCTTCATTTAAATCTTATAAAAAAATAATAAAGAAAAAATGACCTGATGTGGCGGGAGGGGGAAGGGACCTTGAATAAGGATATACAGGGATAGAAAAAAAAATTCAGAGGGAAAGCTGAACACAAAATAATTTTACGTGTAGCAAATTATTTGCATTATCACCCTTGAAAAGTCATGCTTATGATTTTTATTTTCTTTATACTTATTGGTAACTTATCAGCATTTTAAATTCAATTTACTGTTTTTCTTGATAAATACAAAATAAATAAAGAAAAAAATGCACGCACACACACAAATAATAATTCTTGTCCTAAATGGGACACTTACATCAAACCACTCCCTGCAAAAGTCAGGTAACATTGTAAAAAAGACTGTGGAAAGAATATTAGGAGAAAAAAGATGAGGAGAAGTGTCATAAAATGCTGTCCTTGCATATGATAGAACTATTACACCTATAAACCTAAAGCATATGGAATAGCCTGCACAAGAGCTACACAATTTAATGTAAATTAAAATTCAGTGTTTGCATACAGAAGATGATCTGGAGGCCCCAGTTTTATTGGGATATTATTAGCAGTTGTTGAGAAAGGTAAGAAAAACTTCCTCTGTTTTTAGAGTAGCTATGGGTAGAAGGTCCATGCTCTATTAGAGCTCCCACCCTAACGCATGTAAGAACAAACCAACAAGAATGGGCTATTAAAAAGAAAGATGAAGATGTGACATTTTTAAGTGGATGTGGTAGGGGTCCAAGGTGGGAGTTAGAGCATAAGTGGGTGGTTATGATCATACTTCCCTGTATGCATACATGCATACATACAATGTCAAGAATATATACAAAAATAATTTTTAAATGTAATATATCTTCATCAATTTCTCCCATTTTATTACAATTTTGAATCAATAATCATCTGGAGAACCTTTATGACTAATGTTTAAGGCCTGTTTCTTAAGAACATATGTATAATAGCTAAGAAATGCCTTTCTTCCTTCAAAATACTTTTTAGATTGTTCATTTTATAAAATTAGTTTGTAAAATATTTCTTACTTCTATGTTCCCAAAAAGAATAATTTTTGTAAAAGTCTAAAGTTCTCCAGGTGAAAAGTAATCTTATATTAAATATTGCAACACTCTCATTTTATTAACACTGATTTTTGAATTCAAGAAAAAAGGAAGGCAGGCTTCCATGGGAGTGATTAAGAAACAATTTTATTTTAGTAATACCTACTCAATGACTAGCATAAAAGAAATTAGTCTTGTTTGTGGCAACATGCAGTACATAACAGAAGTCTAGTTAAGATTGATTTTAAAGTAATACAGTATGGCTGCTTACATGGCAAAGTAAGAGAAAAAAATATTCAGCTCATATTTGCTTGGTTATTTATCTTGTTCTTCATCATACAATGTTAACATCTGTGGCAGGCATAGGGGTGGAGATGTCATAACTTAGTCTGGTCAGTAGGTTGACTGAATAATAAAATTACTCATAATTCAAATGGATTGTATTTATACTAGGCTCATTACTCTCTTTTTTTCTAGAAAATAAGCTACAAAATGTTTCGTGCACAGTGATGATGAAAGTATATATTTTATGTGTTGAAAATTAAAGATGCAGCAACTCCAAAGACAAGAGCTGCTGAGTTGTTTAGTAAAAAGGGAAATGGATTATTTTTAAAGCAAGGACTAAGAAGATGGCTGTTACCCACTGAGCCATGCTTGTTCTTCAAACATGATAACTTGGGGGCATGAGTTTGAATCCATAATACCTATGTAGAAAACTTGGCATTCCTCCATATAACACCTGCATTTGGAGGTAGGTGACAGGCAAATACTAGGGTTCATGGGTCAGCCAGCTTAGCTATAGAATAAACTCCTGGGTCAGTGAAAGACCCTGTCTTAAGATTATAAGGCAAAGAGCAATAAAGAAAGATATCTAGCCTTTGTGGTGGAGTCTGAATACATAGCCATCAGAACACTCACATATGAGACACACACACAAACAGAGGAGGAGGAAGAGTAGGAGGAGGGAGGGAGAGAGAGAGAGAGAGAGAGAGAGAGAGAGAGAGAGAGAGAGCACAAAGCAAATCTAAAGTGAGTCTGTCCTTTGAGGAAATTTGCATCAGTCAGAAGCCCCTTGGAACATTGTTATCCACATTTCTGTATGAGAAAAATGCTTGCAATTATAATGTTGAATAATTAGTTTTATTTTTCTAAAAGGACATTTTGAATTATAGAATTTCTCTCAATAATAAATAATTTAAGTGTATTTTCTTGGATTTTATACTTAGGATAACTTAGTACAAGTTTAATACATGTTGGCAAAAATTGTGTTCATGCTCTTCAGGTACAACACATCTCTTATGAACACATATCCACTCTCAACAATGCATCTGTATTCATGCAAATCACAAGCTGTGTATGCCTGATATTTGAGTCTGTGTCATATCAACATATAATCTGGACCGATAAACATCCTCATAAAGCACAATCACACAGGTACACATTTTATATTACTGGACACCTATTTTTGTGAACACTAAAGTATCTCAGATGCACAGAGATGGTCTGGTTTTTAAGTGATGACATCTACAACTTGTTTCTTTTTCTTCTTTTTTCACATTGATTTGGAAACATCGAGGGCTTTGCCTTCAGTGTCGAATAAGTGCTACAACACTGGATGAGCTACATTCCATGAACTCCCTTCTGCATTTTAAATTTGCCTACTTGGTACATTTTTCTAAATTATTCTTGGTTGTTGTTTGCCAACAGCTACTATGGTCCACATAACATGCCTACTATATGTCAGACAGAAGATATCAAAAAGGTGCAGAATCCAAAACTTTCTATATGTATAGTTTATTTCTAAGTACACATAAGTCACTTTCTGTTACTATGAATATACATCATGGCCAAGGCAACATATAGAAAGAAGTCCTTATATTTGCAAATAGTTTTCAATTATGACATCTGCTATGTAGAGACATAAAAGATTAGTTTTGTTTGTTTGAATTCTAATCTGCTCATTGTATTTTATTATTTTGGATCTGAAAGGTGACTCTATCAGTTTAGTAAAAGTGATTGGAATAAATGCTTTGTTGTATCAATTTTAGCCTTTCCCTGGTTATCTGATTTATCCTTGCCTTTCTGATTTTATTCAGTACAACCATGTGTCCCA
Source organism: Sigmodon hispidus (assembly GCA_004025045.1). Taxonomy (NCBI): domain Eukaryota; kingdom Metazoa; phylum Chordata; class Mammalia; order Rodentia; family Cricetidae; genus Sigmodon; species Sigmodon hispidus. Next base: position 4,259 of record PVIH01014955.1, read on the forward strand.
CTCTGCACAGAGAAATTAACTTTCTCTTGAGTTGATATTCAGATTAATATCAGTGAAGGAGTAGCATCTCTGTTATTTACTAAAGTATCTGGACACAGCTGTATCCAAACATTAAAGATGTGGTCCATCCATAGTTAGTTGGACCCAGTTTTTACCTGGTTGCCACGAATCCGGCCTAGATCCATTGTCAAAAAAAAAAAAAAAAAAAAAATAGAGGGATGAAAGACTCTGGTTCTAGGGTTTGACCCAGGCATTCAGTTTAGGTGACTTGTCCAGGCTTGCCCGGACATGCCCAGGGTCCCCCGTCCCCCCCCCCACAAGCACAAGCCTGCGAGCAGATAGTAAAAGGGTTGCTAAGGAACCATCAGATAACCAGAAGTACGTGACCGGGACCACATACCACAAGAAGTCTGTAATGAGGGTCAATGCTCAGGAAGCCCCCCTCCCAACAAGCAGCCGTTTCCTACCGCCATTATTTCCCTCCACTAGGCCTTCATCCAATAAGTAAAAGTTGTTGTTTAAATAAGCAAATGATTTCCTTGTTTTCCCTATAGCCACGCCTTTTGCTTCTGTAAGTCTGCCTCCCGCTCTCCCCTATGCTATAAAAAGCCCCTGAACAAAGCCTCAGCGCACCAGTTAGCTCCCCGAGTTGCTGCTGCCCGGAGGTACCTTAGCCCCCCCAATAAACCCTCTTGCAATTTGCATCTGATGTGTGGCTCAGCTCGGTCTCTGGGACTCGGGGTCTCCTTCTGAGGAAAGGTCCTCATTTGGGGGTCTTTCACTGGTGAGACTTCAAAGTACGACTCCAGTCCTTGATATTCTCAAGATGCCTGCTCCCTCACCCCAGCTTTCTTTGTTTTATCCATTTGTATATGGAGACTTCTATTAAAGAGGCTTCCTCCTGCTCCCTCCTGACTAATGGGACTATCAGTAAGCATCTAAGGGTATAGTGAAAGACAACTTCAGGGCTTCATCTGCTACCTTTGCCCTTTGGCACTTGAAATTTTGCTCAAATCAAAGACAAATAGGGAAACACTGCTCACTCTGTAAAGCAGCAAGGATAATGAGAGGAAATAGTAGTGAAGGGGAAATGAATGTATGCTAAGTTTATTTAATCAATTTAATTAGTGAGTATATTGAGCATGCTGAAACTGGCTTATTTTTAATAGATAAAGCAGAAGTTAAGCATGAAGGTCAGAATCAGACTGTGTTTTGTCATGTAAACCTTGAGACTGAAAACAAACAAATTCAGATAATCAGCGTTGCGGCAAAGTCAGCTTGCCATCAGACTCTTTAGCCCCAATCTTCCTGGTCCTTCCTCTCAGACCTCCATTATATTTTGCTTATTTTCCAAAGTTGCAGTTTAAAAAGCATGTGCAGAATGAATGTGCCTTTGTATTTACTTTCCTGGTATATATATAAAAATTGGACAGTTAGTAAATATCTGTGAGCCTCAATTTCCTCATCCTTCAAACTGAAGAAAGGAAATCCACCCTGTAGAGTTCTTGTGAGGACTTAATAAGGTAAGACAATGTTTACAAAGGATACACAGTAATATTCAAGAAATTACAGCAATTATCAAAACAATACAATTTTTCAATACTGCAACCTGTGGTGTTATATAATACTTGAGTGACAACATGTGTGATTTTAATTGTGTTTCTCATTTTCTACAAAGAATTCTCAGTGCTAACAGTAGAAGCATTTTCTGTGTACTTACATACTGGGAGCTCATCCTTATCCCTGCAATTAATGATGGTCATGTAAACATTACTTAAGCTTTCATACTTTTCTGATAGTTTTGATTAATTGTTACACAAAGAACACTTTCATTACTGAATTTTGCCTCTTACCCTTCTTCACCATTCTCTTTCCTATGATGTTCACTGTAGGAATTTAATTATAGTGATTTCATAGTTACTGAGTTACACCATTAGTTGTCATATCAAACAATAAAAATTATTCTCACCAAGCTTCATTGATAACCTGTGGTGTCTAATCTTTCTTCTTGGACTCTTTTGATTTTATTCCACAGAGAAGGTTTTGAATTCATAAATGGGCTACAATTCTTCCCTGCATGTAATCCTAAGCAGTGTCTTTTTCTCATACACAGCTTTATCTGCATAGACAGGAAGACAAGAGCAATATAATTATTTGTATGATAGTAAGAAAAGAAGTGACAGTCACAGAAACATTATGCTGTTTGGGGACCTCATTGGAGTGGAGTTCTTCCCCTTTAATGTCTGACTCCATACTAATTTCCTTTTCTCTATGGTAACTTTATTACTTTATTGTCTGTGTTCTTTTGTATTCTTGTAGCTCTAGGTGTACTGAATGAGAATATGTCTTTTTTTAAAATTTTACATTTTCAAGTGGATTTCTGTTTTATTTCCACCTAAATGATAATGATGGAATCTAAGTCACTTCATCATTATCTTCAAATCCAGTGGGTTAATGGTAAAATCCATCTATCTCCCTCTCCCTCTCTCTTCCTTTCTCTCTCTCTCTGCCTGTTTCTCTCTCTTTCTTAACTAGCAAGTACACATTCAATTATATATATTAGACAATATTCACTCATATATACACATATACATATGTATACATGTATGTATGTATGTGTAATAACTAGATATTGTCAATTCACTTGCAATTATATACTAATTGCTTACAGAATAAAATAGCTCAATTGATTACTTTTGTTAAATAGAACATTATGACTTTTGCTGTTAATGAAACATACATATGTCTATGACACTGTATAAAATAATGAACATTCTCCCATAGTAATTCCCCATACAATATAAACAGTAACTAAAGGTGGATAGATTTCAAAAGACGAAAATGCAATTATTTGTCCTCATCAAATGAAATAATTATATGCAATAAACCTATATAAAGAAACAAAATAAACGTATTAACACTTAGTAGGAACTGACAGGACAGCTTAATGAGATTAAACATATGTAAGAGAATTTTAATTACATAAGAAGGCCCTGGTCTATCCCTGAGATCTGAAACAGCAGTTCCAAATAATCACACAAAGTCTTACATTAATTACATGCTGCTTGGTGTATGTCTCAGACAAATTTCTTGCTAATTTTTACTCAAACTAGCCTATGATTACCCATGTGGCTTGGTACCATTTCTCAGAGCAGCATTTTTGTCTTCTTTCTCCTTTGTTTGTCTCTCCTCTACCTTTTCCCAGAGTTTTCTTAGTCTAGTGACCCACACATACATTCTTTCTGCCTTCTGTCCAATCAGCCTTTTATTAAACCAACAGGAGTAACAAATATTTACAATGTATAAGAAACATAATCCCACAGCAGGGAATAGTCACTGATGCACTAAAAAGAGTTGTAGCAAGCAGTCATGTTGTATAATAGAGATATAAGCAGGTTTTACCTATTCTGTTTCAAGAAGGATTTTGAAGTTGTACAGAACATTGTACCTTACATTTAGAGTTTCTAGGAGAAAGCAATAGAAATTGAAGGAATATTGACAAACTCTTCTTATGAGGCCACAATTACCCTAATACCCAAGCTACTCAAAAGACTCAACAAAGAAAAAGAATTACAGACCAATTTCCCTCATGAATATTAATGCTAATATTCTCAACAAAATTCTGGAAAACTGTATACAAGAACATATTAGAAAATATCACCCACCATGACCAAGTGAGCTTCATCCCAGAAATGCAGGGATGGTTCAACATATGAAAAACTGCAAATGTCATCCATCATATAAACAAACTGAAGAAAAAAAAAATGATCATATCCCTAGGCACTGAAAGTGCCTTTGACAAATCCAGCACTCCTTTACAATGAAGGTTCTGGAGAGATTAGGAATACAGGGAAAGTATCTAAATATAATAAAGGTGATTTATAAGCAGCCAACAGCCAATATCAAATTTAATGGAGAAAAACTCAAAGCAATCTCACTAAAATCAGGAACTAGACAAGGATATGCTCTCTCCACTTATCTATTCAATATAGTTCTCAAAGTTTAGCTAAAGCAATAAGACAATGAGAGGAGATTAAGGGGATACAAATTGGAAAAGAAGTGCAACTTTCTCTATTTCCAGATGATATGATTGTATACATGAGTGATCCACAAATTCCTTGCAGTAACTATAACCAAAGAAGCAACAGATCTATTTGACAAAAACTTTAAATCACTGAAGAAAGAAACTGAAGATATTAGAAAATAGAAAGATCTCCCATGTTCCTGGACAGGTATGAGCAACACAGTAAAATTGGCAATTCTACCAAAAGCAGTCTACAGATTCAATGCATCAAAATCCCAACACAATTTTTTTTACAGATCTTGACAGAACAATACTCAATTTCATTTGGAATAACAGAAAAGCCAGGATTGCTAAAACAATTTTACTCAACAAAAGAACCTCAGGAGGTATCACCATCCCTGACTTCAAGTTATACTATAGAGCAACAGTAATAAAAACAGCCTGGTACTAGCATAAAAACAGACTTGTGGATCAATGGAATCGAATTGAAGTTCCAGACATAAACCCAAAAACCTTTGAACACCTGATCTTTGACAAAGAAGCCCAAAATACTCAGTGGAAAAAAGATAGTATCTTTAACAAATGGTGTTGGCATAGCTGGATGGCAGTGTGTAGAAAAATGCAAATAGATCCAAGTGTATCACCCTGCGTAAAAAACAGAACCAAGTGGATCAGAGACCTCAACATAAACCCAGCCACACTGAACCTGATAGAAAAGAAATACCCTCCAATGCATTGGCACAGGTGACCACTTCCTAAATATTACACCAGTGGCACAGACACTAAGAACAACATGCAAATTCCCTATCTTTGATCTACTGTATTTTAGGATTGCTGTTTATCAAGGAGAACTGGATGCCTCCCATTTGCCCAGTTTTTAAATAAAGGATTCTATAACAAATTTTGCACATCTGCTTTTCTAGTACCTATTATGATGCAAATATGAATAACATTTCTTTAATATTGATGCCCAAATCGACAGGAATGAACAAAGATTTACATGAAGGAAACTCCTGCATTTGAAAACTTATAGGGCTAAAATTCCTGTAAAGAATCAAACTACCAAGAATACACATGCTGCGAAGAAAAGCCACTACAAATATAAGATTGTCAATAACAAATCCTTGAGACGTTTTGTCCACATTAATTATGTCATATACATAAATGAATTGTCCTTTCAATGATTCTGTCTCTTTGTAGCTTCCATTTCTGAGACACAGGAAAAATGAAATGTAGATAGCATAACTTAGTGAGCAGCAATCACATTTATAATGCAGAATCCATAGGCAAAAAATATAACTTTAAGAAACAAAATTTGAGGGTAATTTTATATAACACAATTTTTACTAAAAGATATATTTTTGTGCTTTGTACTTTGGGCATACAAAACAACACACATCCTTAGTTGAAAATGGCAACACTAATTTTAGTGAAATAGGTCTTATTTCTTGCAATTTAATATATTTTTTGATGAAGTAGTCAGAGAATGTAATAATATAAGCAAAGTTAGAGATACTCATTGTGTTCTGCATGGAATTTTGCTCTTGTGCAATTTCTGCAGAGGATACACAAAGAATTTTATTATCAGTACACACCAGAAAGACATATTTTTAGTTTTACTGGCATGTTTTCTTTTAGTTTAGAAAGTAAAATATTTCAACTTAAATGTGACATTGACTTCTTAATTATTTTTCTGAAGTATCCAAAGCTCAGAAATATAGATAGCCCTCCAGGGTGAAACAGTTGGCTGTGTCTCAGATAGGAATAAAACCACAGACAGAACTAGTGGTGGTAGAAAGGTATTTACTAAAGGAAAAGAAACTCATATGTGTAGTAAACACATAAGAAAAAAGATCCTCTGCAAAGCAGGGGAGTATGGGGAAGCCTCTGTCCCCCCACCTTAGTCTCTCTTCAAGAGCTTGGGAATTTTAAGAATGTATCTTCCCTGCATTATGATTGCCCAGTTTGAAGAAAGATAGGAATGATGACTGGCTCAGAAATGTGTAGTCTGACATATCATGTTCCAGCCCTGAACTCCTTGGGCAAAACTATCAGCAGGACTCTGCCATTGGGAGACAAAAACTGACAAGTTTTCTCTGAAGTCAGGAGGTTTTGGATGAAGGTGGCCATCCTGGAACTTCACCACCTTTATTGTCTAGTCATGGTACTTCTACCTACTTAGGAGTCTGTCTCACTCCTAGTATCCTGAATCCAGAGGAAGAATCAAATGTCTATGCTTTAAGTGGAGTTATCATTGCTATGAAATAGGTGGACAAAGAGGGAATTAGAATATTTCCAAGTGTTAGAAAAACAAATTAGGAAAAAAAAAAAAAAAACCTCAGTGTAGAGTATATTACATGGATAAGAAAAGAGAAAAAAGTCAATATAAATGAAGCAAAGACCAGAAAAATGCAAATGAAAGATGAGCAGATTTCTGTTAGTATCTGTTTAGTAGTTCTTGACCTTCTTTATGCTACAACCCCTTAGTACAGTTCCTCGTATTGTAGTGATCCCTAATTTATTTTCATTGTTGCTTCATAACTGTAATTTTCCTACTGTGATGATTTATAATGTAAATATCTATGTTTTCTGATGGTTTTAGGGGACTTCTGTGAAAGGATTCTTAAACCCTCCCAGGAAGTCCCAACCCACAGGTTGAAAACTGCTGCTTTAGAACACTTAGAAGTAAATATACACACAAATACATATGCACTCATGTTCATTTATTTTTAAAGTGTGGGGTTTTGTCAGCTGGAACAGAGATGAAAGAAGATAATTTCTAGGAAATACTGCCTTTTGTTCAACTTATAAACACAACACTCCCCTACTCCTGCTTTTAGACAAACTTCAATCCTTACCTATTTCTGTCTGATATAGAATAAAATTTACTAGAGATAAAATTAAGACTTGCACTTTGAAAGTCTTAACTACAGCCCTATAACAGCACAATAAGACATTATGTAAAATGAGCATAAAATCATTCTGAAATGAGATATGGCCACAAAAATAATTTTGCTATTTTAAGTTTTCTTGTTCATTACAGAGAGTGTTCTGGAACGGCTAACATTGGGGGTGAAATGTAAGGAAATAAATATAAGTAATGGGAAGTGATGAAAATCCTAGAAAGTGCCTTTCTCATGTTATTCAAGTTGGGTTAAATTAAAATTTGAATTTATTAAATGACAGAATATACATTCCTTGCCTCTCTTTTTCTCTATTACTCTGTGTATGTATATGTGTGCATTACATTGCACTCTGAGCCTGCAATTTCTTAACTTGGCTGATCAATCCAACTGTGTTTAGCTAGTGCATTTATTTAAAGATAGATACGACTAAAACAGGAGTTGTCTACCTCTCAGATTCCATTTCATAATTCTACATTTTCCCCCTAGTCTCTTTATACTAGGGAAAAGCGATTTTTTAAATTCTTTGCAGATTTTAGGTTTATTTTGTAATATGGAGACAAATACTTACCTCACTAACCAATAAACCAGTCAGATTAGTGTCTCTAGTACTTCACTTAGGAAAGGGGTCATCCAGTCCCCCATTTCAGTGTCTTTGGGTCATTCTGTCATCCTTAAAGCTAAGAGAGAACAAAGCAACTAACCTAGATGAATTCATGAAGTACTTATATAAAGCAATGCTAAAGTTGAAGACATAAAAATGGGAGGCTTCAAGGAATTTCCCAATCTAACTGTTCTCACTAAGACAAGCTGGAAGACTTTGAGCAAAGAAAGTATTTATTTAATTATGTCTTCAATCTAGAATTAATTATTATTTTCTATTTTTTTATTCCATAGTAAGAAACATAATGCTTTTGTATTTTATCAAGAAATGGAATTTAACAGTTTAAGTCAATTTTGACTTAAAAAGAGTAACTTAAATATTAACACTGTTTTCTTCTTGACTTCAGAAACCCTAGTAAATGTATAAATTAAAAAGCATCAGTCAGTGCTACACCATGTATGCCTGCAGGCAACTCATTGCATAGTTTTAACAAAACCAGTCACTGCCCTGTGCCTAGTAACATTTGAGGTCATTCCTTAGAATTAAGCTAACACATAATTGAGTGTCAGTGATAAACTATAATATCAGAGGTTCAAATTGTGGTGAATTTTTAGAGAATTTTCTAACATCTTATTAAGAGTAGAAACCAAATTATTGAATTAACTATTGCTACTTTCAAATTCAAAGTGTCATATAAGGGATGGAATTGTATCTTGAATCCTCTAACTTCTCTCTAGAAAAATCTTTGAAAACACTTTTTTTCTATAATTTTTCATTTCCTTTAGTTCCAAGCCTACTTTTTCTTATAACACAACATGGGGTAATTATTTCACTTGAGTCTAGCTCAGGTTATGAGCTTTTTGTTTAACAGTACAAAAGTGACAGATTTCCAGTAGTAACTGCACTGTGAACTTACATTGTGCTCCCCTTAGTTACTAGGTATTTTACCTAACAATCCATAGTTCAGAATGACCTATATGATCTAAAAGAAACAGAGTACAATACATTATGGGTAGGTTTGGAGTAGCATGTTTTCTAATTTCACAATCCAGTTTGCCAACTATTCACCAACTCTCTCCAGAGTCTTAGGGAATAAATTTTTTTTTTTTTCAGAGGCACATCAAATGTTAGCAGTTAATAGCACTTGAGAAGAAATTGGAGTGTCTTTTAACTTAATCTAAAAATCAACCATCAACTGTAAGAAGACTGAAAGCCTCACACTAAGGACTTCATTTGCAAAATCCATGACTCAGTATTCAAATCCCCACTACTATGAATTTTGACTAATCTGCCCAAAAGTGTTTCTATATTTTTTACTCTTTGGCATACTCTTAAATTATAAGACTGTAAATACTTCATGAATCTACCCCATATGGTATCATTGATAACTGACAATATCACCGACTTAACAAATATTCCTTGTCTCTTATAGCACAGTTTTTGAATGAAAACTCAGGGTTTCTGGAATGGAAGTTGGAGAGCATTTGAAATGTTAGATTAATGAAATAAGGGCATAAGAGTTTATCTGGGAACAGTGTCCTGAACATACTCTGCAATGACATGCTTATCTGATTTCAAACCTGGCTGACCTTCCTGGCTGTGGATCAAGAATCCTAGTTCCACATGAGATGAACAACCTCACAGTTTGTTTCTCACCACAGGCAGCCCTGGTGCCTCTCCTGGTGTTCCACTCCTAAGCTCTCCCAGAATGTCAAGGGTCTGTATTACCCTTGCAAACATCTGTAGTTTACTGTAATAAACCAAATTATATATCAAGGGAGAAGTGGTAACAACAGCATGTCCATGCATTCACTTTGCCTTTATAATTGTGATGTCTCAGAATTCTTGCCTTAAGACTGTCTTTGAAATCAGCAGAAAACAAGCACTTTCCATTGTGAAGCAGGGGCAATAACTGATTGTAGTAGGTATAAAAATCACTTTCAACTTTATGATGTGTAGATTAATGGAAGTACTAAACCATTCTAATGATAGATAAGGAAATTATTTCCAATGTAGCTGAAAGAAATAAAATAGACCCCTCTTAAATTAAAAAGGTCTAAAACTTTGCAAGCTCATCGAAAGTGCACGGGCAACAAAGAAGTACAAGTTTATTACCCATTTTGGAACACCTTAATTTCTTAACATCTATCATTTTTCTGCTTCATTACTGTTGGTGTGTCTCAGTATCTTCTGGGAAATATAACTTTTTTCAAGAGAGAGTACAAAATATAGATCAGACTAATACTAGGATTTCCCTCATTTTATTAGCATGCTGCATTGTTAATTTTATTTCATTGCCACTGTTTCCTTTGTAACATGAATGCTCATTTTGATCAGCATGATTTACCACTAAAGGACTGAGTGTGAACTTGACAGATCTAATCATTATGATACTAAAGAGTGTCACAGATTTTTAGTGCACGCTCTCTCAGGTTAGTGAGTTTTGGTTGAATTTTTGACATAATACCAGCTCAAATTTTCTCAGAAAATAGTAATATAAACTATGTGGGCTAGAAAGATGGTCCCCACAGTTAAAAATGCTTGTTGCTTTTGCAGAGGACCTGAGATGGATTTTCCAACACCCATGTTGGATGGTTCACAACCTCTGTAACTCCAGGTCTTAAAAAAAAAAAACAGCATTCTTCTCTGTGTTCTGCAGCTACTGAATGCATGTGACACACATGCACAGATACACACACACACACACACACACACACACACACACACACAAACATGCATTCACATACATTTATATTATATTTATTGATTCATTTATTCATTATATGTCTCAACCCATTTCCCCTCTCTCTTCTCTCATTTTTCTGACTTCTCCTCTCTCCAGTTTACTTCCCCTCTGTTTATGTTTAAAAGGAGCAGGTCTCTCATGGGTATCAACAAAGTATAGCATATTAAGGTGAAGTAAGACTAAGCACCTCCCCTTGTCTTAGGGCCGCATAAGGCAATCCAATATGAGGAATTGGTTTCCAACAGACAGCCAAAGCCTGAGGGACAAACCCTGTCTCAATTCTCAGGAGTCCTATAGATAGACCAAGTTACACATCTGTTACATATATGTAGAGGACCTGCAACCTTTCTGGCTGTTAGCTCAGACTCTGTAAATTCCTATAAGTCAGGTTAATTGTTTATATGTTTTGTGTGTGTGTGTGTGTGTGTGTGTGTGTGTGTGTGTGTGTGTGTGTGTGTGATATTCTTAACCACTCTGGCTCCTACAATTAATTTTCCCTCTCTTCAGCAGGATTCCTGAGATCAGTCTAATATTTGTCTGTGGGTCAGCACATCTGTATCCATTCATTATTAATGAAGGTTTTCTGATGACAGTTGAGGTAGTCACCAATTTGATCATGAGAGATGGTCAGTTCAGGCTACATGTCCACTATTTATAGTAATATTAACTGAGTTCGTCTTTGTAGATTCCCAGGAATTTCCCTTGAATCATGTTTCTATGCCCCCCCAAAAATTTCCTCCTTTTTCCCAGTCATCTCTTTCAGTACTCATCTCTTCATCCACTAGCAACCTGATCTCTTAAGATCCCATCCCTAGCTGTTCATAGTCCACTCAAGAGATCTCTTCTATTTCCACTTCCCAGGTATCCTTTATAGATAATATTCACTTATAAGTCAGTACATACCATGTCTTTCTTTCTGGATCAGAGTTATGTAATACAGGATAATTTTTTCTAATTCTATTAATTTACCTCCAAATTTCCTGATATCATTGTTTTTTTTAACAGATGAGTAATATTCCAGTGTGTAAATGTACTGCAATTTTTTCATCAATTCTTCGGTTGAAAGACATCTAGGATGTTTTCAGATTCTGACTACTGCAAATAAAGTTTCTATAAACATTAGCAAGTGTCCTTATGGTATGATTGAAGATTCTTTGAATATATGTCCAAGAGGTTCTTGAGGTAGATTGATTCCCAGTTTTCTGAGAAACTGCCATATTGATTACCAAAATGGCTATGCAAGTTTACACTAGCAATGGAAAAGTGTTTCCCTTGCTACACTTCCTTTCCAGCATAATTTGCCATTTGTGTTTTTGATTTTAGCCATTCTGACAGATGTAAGATGGAACCTCAGTATTGTTTTGATTTATATTACCCTAATAGCTAAGAATATTCAACATTTTTTAAAAAATTCTTCTGTTAATAATTTCTGTAAGCTATTTTAAAATTAGATTGATTATTTGGATTTTTGATATCTAGTTTTTAAAGATTTTATATATTTTAAAGATCAACCATTAGTCAGAGATGTTAGGATGGTAAAAGTCTTTTGTATTTTGTAGGTTGCCATTTAGTTCTATTGACAGAGTCCTTTGCCTTACAAAATCTTTGCAATTACCTGAGGTGTCATTTATTGCTGATCTTAGTTTTTATTCTACTTGTGTTCTATTCAGGTAATTGTCTTCTGTGCCACTGTGTTCAAGGATAGTTCCTTCCTTTGTTTCTATCAAATTCAGTGTAACCAAATTTATATTGTTATGTCTTTAATCCACTTGGACTTTAGTTTTGATGCATTCACATTTTAAATAAGAGAATATAAAAAGTATTTGGCAGACATTTGCATTACATCCTTTAATCATATAACATTATTTTTCAACTTTCATTGATTTCAGAATTCTGATCTCCAACTCAAGTCAAACTTTGCCCAGAATTATTCCAGTTCAAATCCAGAGTGTCAGAACACCCTACCATTTCCTTCATAATGACCTGAGAGATGATAAGTACTCATTTGCTATCTATAAGCACACAATTGAGTTGTTCCAAGAAACAAAAGCTATCCTTGACAATGGGTCAGTAGCTAAAAAAGTATATTCTCATATTTCCTTACCAGAACAAGGAAATAAAACCACATGAAAAATTCCTGACAATGTGTCCTGGAACGACTTACTAATTTAAAGTATTCAACATTTATTATTCAGATTAGCTTAGAAAGTACCAGGTTCCCACACAGGATATTCATAACTACTTCATGGTGACAGATTCTCCATATCTACTCACTTGATATTAAACTCTCTGTCCCAAATCTTCCCCATACCCGCTATATCTATCCTTGTGCTTTATTACATTTTCTTTTTTATTTTCTGCTTTTGAAGACTTCCTACCCAGTTTCACAAGCCCCTTTTTATCTTCCTGGCCTTTAATCTATATTCATTTAATCTATATGAATACATGATGAACATTGAGAGAACATAATTTTTGTGTTAGAAAGAATGTAAACTACAGAGCAACTTAGCACAGTCCTGTTTATCACTGTCCATTTTATAGGCATTAAATCAGTTTATATATCCATCAATAAATTATTGGATAATTAAAATGTGGCATGTATATATAGTGAAATTAAATGTAAAGATAAATGAGTTTCAGAAGAAAATTTAATGGAAATGGAGAGAAAAACATTACATTAAGTGAGGTTGACTACAATTATTAAATTTTAATCATGGCCTCGTTTCACTGTAGTTGATAGGAAACATATAACTTTATTTTTTAAATTGGCTTATTTATTAAGAGTCAATTGTTAGTATTTAGTATTACATTTCTGATTGGGTAAGATTAGATCTCAAAGTTGTTTTAATTTTCACCTCCTTATTTTTAAAGTGATATACACTTTTTAAGGTATATTTTGGCCTTTTTTTCCTGAGAACTCTCTGGTTATATTCACAGTCCATTTTTAAGTGGGTTGTTTGTTTTCTTAATTCTTTGGTTTTGGAGATTCTTATATATCAGATACTAATCCTATGTCAGATATATAGATGGTAAAGGTTTCTTTTCACTCTGTGGAGTTTTGCTTAATTAGAATGAACATTTCCTTTACCATGTAGAAGATTTTCAGTTTTATAAACTCTCACTTGCTAATTACTGTTCCAGCTTGAGGATTATATTAGAGGAGTGAACCATGCCTGACACTACCTGGAAGGCAAGGGACAGAGGCTAGATAGCTCAGAGATTTAGGGAAAAATGACACAATACTAAGCAAAAAAAAATAGTGAATGAAATAATTTCTAATGATGCTCTGCTATACTTATAGCCTGAGGCCTAGCCCAATAGGTATTAGAGAGAATTCATTCAGCAACTAATGGAAGAAGATGCAGAGAGCCATGGTCAAATATTAGCCACAGCTCAGTGAACCCCAAAGAAGAAGGGGAGAAATGATTATAGAAGCCAAAGGTGTCAAAGACACCAAAAAATGGCACACAGAATCTACTAATCTACTAAGCAGGGCTCATAGGGACTCACAGAGACTGAACAGCAATCAGGGTGCCTGTTTGGATTTGAGTTAGGTTCTCTACATATAGGTTTTGGTTGTATAGCTTGAAGTTCTTATGAACCAGTGAGATTTGTGGTATCTCTGACTCTTTTGCATGCTTTTGGGACCCCTTTAATTCTACTAGGTTGCAGCTCCCATCCTTGATATAGGGTATATGTTTTGTCTTATTGTAAGTTGCTAGGCCATGTTCAGTTGATATCCCTGGAAGGCCTGCTGTTTTATGAAAGAAAATAAAAGAGTGAATATTGGGAAATATAAGTGAAGAGAGAAGACTCAGAAAAGTGAAATGAGAAAGAAAACTGAAGTCAGGAAATAATATAGGGGAAAAGAAAAAACAAAATATTATTATTATGGATCCTGAGTCCCACACAGTGTCTTCCTTATGCCTATGTCTTATATGTTTCTGTCTATGTTTTTTCTTGTAGTTTCATCATTTCAAGTTTAAATAGGAGTATTTAAACCACTTAGAATAGAATCTGAGAAGGGTTATAGATATGGCTCAGTATTAGGGATTTTGTTGCTGTTGTTCCAAAGAGACATCATTAACATTGAAACTCTAATAAAAAATATTTAATTAAGTTGTTTACAGTTCAGAGGTACAGCCCATTGTCATCATGGTAGGATATAGTAGCATCCAGTAATACGTGGTACTAGAGCGGTAGCTGAGAGTTTTACATCTTGCATAGGCAAGAGGAAGTGAAAGGACACGTTGGGCGTGGCTTGAACATATATGAGACCAAAAATTCTGCCTCCACAGAAACACACTTCTTTCAATAATACTCCAACAAAGTTATACCCACTAATTGTGCCACTCCTTTTGGGGTCCAATTTTTTTTCCAAATCACTCCAGGCTTTAATTTTAATCTTCTACATATGGACTTACAGTTTTCCCAGAGCCCTTTGTTAAAAATGCTTCCCTTTGTCTATGTATATTTCATCCTCTTTGTCAAGTATTAGTCACGTATATTTAAATTTATTTCTCATATAGTATTAAGTTTAGATTATTAATAATGTTAATACTAATAAAACATTTGGTTTTCAAAGGAATTGATAACAATTTATACTTACAATGTCAGCATCAAAAGTGAAAATAAAAATTAAAGATTCATTTATTCTATGACTTAGAAAAAAGTTTACACCTCTACTCCTGTAAATATCTTATATTATTGCACTGAGAATTAATTTATTTTCAATATGTGGAAAAATGTCTCCAATTTCTCTTCAGTGTCTC
Source organism: Sigmodon hispidus (assembly GCA_004025045.1). Classification (NCBI taxonomy): domain Eukaryota; kingdom Metazoa; phylum Chordata; class Mammalia; order Rodentia; family Cricetidae; genus Sigmodon; species Sigmodon hispidus. The sequence goes on from PVIH01014955.1 coordinate 19,308, forward strand.
TAAAATTATAGCCCAATGTCTACCAAATTTATCCTATTGAGGATCTGAAGAAGAACTTGACTCGATTTTACTTTTTCATACCTTGAACCCCATAGTCATGTCTTGTCATGTATTCAGAACTCTGAATGAGACAAATATGACCCTCTGTAACTTCTGATTCTGTTTTGATCCCAAATCAAGGCAAAAATGAACAGTATCTATGGGTATCATTGGCTCATCTCAATGTCTACATATATTAAATATTTATCATAGGAAACTGTTGAAAACAATTATTTACCCACAAAAAAGACAAGGTACTAAAGCATCAATAATTTGAAGAAGGATCATATCCTGAAGAAGGAAACCATTCTGCAATGTAGAGAAATTGCTTTCATGCCTTAACTAATATAAATTTATTTATGAAAATGTTCCTTTTCATTTATGAAAGAAAAAAAATGCTTGTCAGACTTCACCCACAATGAGAGGGGGTATGTTTGATGAGATATCAGGTACCACTTTTACTCCAACTCACTTTTTCTTGGTCCATTGGCCATTTTCCTGGCATTGGGTCAGCAAACAGATTCATGAAATTATAGGCTGTTAACATTCTTTGATGACTCTGAATCAGATCCTTATGGAATTATAATCAGCCATTTTGAAATGAATAAAAATTTTCCATACTGAAGAAATTTTATATTCTGGTGTGAAACTATGATCAGAAGGAAAGGATGAGGGCGAAAGAAAAAGAAATTGTTCTTTTGCATATATTAGAGAGAATTTTTTATTTTACATAATACCTAGGAAATCAATTTGGACTGAATAACAACTGAAATGAAAATCAATGACTCTTCACTGATATAACTGTACTTCCATATTTTCATAGAAATTCCAATTTTCAAGATCCTGGGACCAATTCCATTTGTGAGGGGAATGAAAAGACAAACGTTTATACAACCAGTACTTTGAAAAGGAGGAAAGAGAAAATTTAATAAATATAATAGCATTAGAATAATTAATGTTCTAGAAATCTAACTTTACAGATAAGGTTTTCTAATTGGAACATCAGTTACATCGTAAGTTCAACAGCTCATGTCTTAACACTTGCAGTCATTGTAGGGGACACAGCACTTGGAATGTAAAAACTACATAGACTTGTCACTAGTAGTGCATTACAATGAGATGAAGAAGAATAGATAAATGTTAGAACACAGAGAATAGTGATGTTTTAGCTCTATGTGGGCATTTGAATTATAAATGTTATTAAGTGATCTAATAGCTATAGAAGGCACAAAACATGAATGTAGCACACTCTGACTTAGGCACTGTCAACTAAAGCATGACATGGGAGTTAGAATGACTCCTGGAAAGTACTTAGAGAGATGCTTGATTCTGTGGTTCTGCTGAATATTAAGCTAGAAACTATAAACTTACAGCTAATACTAACTCATTTTTAACTATGAGAAATTCAAATGTTTAATATGCAAACATATAATGCACAACATTATTTAGTATTATAGGAAAAAAAACAAGAGAAAGAAACCCTGAGACTGAGAAGGAGGCATCTTCAGTTGTCATCATAAGTAAAGGGAATATTTCATAGCCTCCTAAATACATGATGTTAGAAGAAGCATAAGCCTTTTTATATGTAGTGACCTTGAGATACAGCTGACATTTTCTTCAGTTAGATATCTAATAAGTTACCATCTGTTCTGCTAAATATTGATGACACACCCCCTCATTGCACCCATACTGGTAACTATGATTTCAGCACAGTTCAAGTAGATAAATACAATTTATTATTGTAAGAAGAAACATAGTCTACCCTTCTCTTTCAAATATTGCAATGTGTGTTTATTTGAAAGAAACTAAAATTTATCTACTGGAAAAACATGAGGCTATCTGACCAAAAAGGCTAAACATAATGCTGGGTGAAGGATTATGTAAGTGCTACTGTAAGAAAGCATACAGGATGTATCAGATAATATCTTAGGGGGATTTCTAGTGCAAGTCAAGACACATTGGCTGGGAAAGAAAGGCAGTCTATACTTTCACAGCGTGCACAGGTACTGCATCCTATTTTTCCCATAGAAACTTATTAAGTTTTAACATCATTAAGAAATTAGAATTCCATTTTTTGTAGGTGGCTATTGATACAGAGCTTGAAATAATAGTGATGCCAGTAATATATATATATATATATATATATATATATATATATATATAGAGAGAGAGAGAGAGAGAGAGAGAGAGAGAGTCAGCCAGATAATAAAGTGAATTCTAGTAGAACCTTCCCAATGAATTATTCTTCTCACAACATTTTCATTTTGTTTATCTTCTAAAGACCTATATGAACACAAGCACTCACTTCAAGAAATACATTTATTTTATCCTCTAAACACATTCATTGATCTGTTAAAATTGTGAGCTAAACTGAAAATCACTTAATCATTTAGTTCCTACTTTACATACCTGTAACAGAATAAGGTCAGTGCATGTGTGAACCTTACTAGATATAAAATCACTGGATCAGGAGAGATAGCTCAGTGATAAAAATCAGTTGTTCTTGCAGAGGACTCAGATTCAATTTCTAGCACACTCCTGGTATCTAACAACTGTAACTCCACTCTCCAGGCTGACAAATATCTTCTTCTTTCTTCTGTGGATACTTTACTCACATAGTAAACAGATATGCATGACATAAAATAACCACATACACAAAATGAGATATAATAAATTTTAGAATGAAGCCATCATAAAATAAATGCAGAGCAAAAATATTGGAAGAAACTATTTGCAATTAAACTATTTAAACCACTGATCCAATTTTATTAGAGTATCTACTGGTTGTGAAAGTATGGCCATTTATATATGGTAATTTGGGTTATGTCACATAGGAAATATAAAGATATAAGAAAATCACATTTTTCCTGCCTTTTCATCATATATATCTATCAAGCAATGATAGCTGTACTTGATTATTTATTGTTAATATTGGTAAGAAAGTATATATACATATATATATATATACAACCTAGAATATTATTTTTTATCCTACATCCTGACAGTAAAGTAGTACTCTATTTTTGATGATGAGGCTCATGTATAATTCTAAATGAAAATATCTATTTTTCTTTCAATTTCTACAAGAAGATGAATGTGACCAAGTCCAGCTGTAGCTTCTGAGGCTATGAACTTTTGTTAAGCCCACCATTTGAGGTCACTATCCATCCCAGTTTGCTTAGAAATGAAGGAAGTGTCAACCCTGGGCAAGTGGCTCTGGGATTTTCTTTCTAGTGATTTCTGTGGGATTGAATTTATGGATAGATACTTTTCAAAATCTTGTTTAATCAGTCTTTGGTGATTGAGAGTTTTGTTGGGTATACTAGTCTGGGCTGGCACTCCTGGTCTCTTAGTGTCTGTATAACTTCTGTCCAGATCCGTCTGGTTTTCATAATCTCCATTGAAAACTTGGTGAAACTGGAGCCAGTGGAGTCTGTATCTTGGGGAGCAGTTGAGGTCTTTAAACAATAGATCGGTTTGGGGCTTGGTTGAACTGACTGATTTGAAAAAGGGTCACTTACCTCTTGTGATGTAGTGCATTATTGGAGTCTGAATCTCAGAAAGCCCCTGAAGTTAGGGGTATGGGTGGGTTTGGGGACTGGAGTGGGGTTTATAGGCCATAGGGTCCAATAAGGTGGTGTAGTGGGCAAGCTTTCCTGCAGGGGTTCTCCTTGCTGACCTGAAAGTGAAGCCATGGTGGGGTTGAAGTGAATGAGTTTTGTTTTATTTCCCAAGCCTCAAGGCTGGGCTGACTGGCAAGATGGGAGAAGGTTCACCCATGACTTTTGATGGACTCCACCTGTCTGTGTCTCAGGGAGCCGCTGTGGGTGGGGGATAGATGGGTTTGGAGAACAGGCTGATAAGCTACAGGGTTCAATGAAGTGGAATGGTGGGCAAGCTTGCCCAAAGAGGTCCAGGCTCGATAGTTTGAAACTCTTGTGGTAGAGCCCACTGGAGCCTGTGTCTCAAGAAGCCACTGAGTTTGGGGAAATTGGTGGGTTTGGGGGAAGGAATGGGCCTTATAGACTACAAAGTTCGGTGAAGTGAGGTGGTAGGCAGGCATACATGCTTGGGTCCTGCTTGCTGGCCTGAAACTGAAGCCATGGTGAGGTGGGGATGCATGACTTGTGCCCTGTTTCTCAGATCTAGAACATGGGCTGACTGGACAGCTCGGCGGGAGTTCACTCACTTCTTGTAATGGAGCCCATCCAAGTCTGTGAATCTAATATTCTCTTTTGTTCATGGCTTCTCAATAAACCTTGTGACAGTCTAGCTTTACTTGTTTATAGTACTGATACACTATCCTTTTAGAGTTCCAGTTTCCTTTTCCACCCTGTTCTTCCAGCTAATTCCAAGAACAACCTGTATACACACACAGCCACTCAGAATGTGGAAGTTAGAGGATTGTCAGGCCTAATATAAATAAATGCCTCTTTGCTTAAGTCAGAAATCTGACTGCAAGAAACAGAAGTAATCCAACCTAAATGACATAAAATGTACAGTGTGACTCATTAGCTAAATTAGCTGAAAAATATAAGCAGGTTGGGTCCAAGAACTTGGGTCGTTTATTAGTCATTGGTCCTATTGCTTGCTTCTGCTCTGCTTATTTCTGTGGTACCATCACTTTGAAAACTTCCTGTGTTTGATGGCCCTTTTAAAGGAAAATAGTCTCAAATGGAGAAGAAAAGGATGTATTGCTTTCTTAACAGTTTTGAAAAAGACTTTGAATTGAATCACATTGCCACAATGTCATAGGTCTGGGTTGTTTCAGAAACAAAACAAAACAGAAACCAGAGTCTGTTGTGAGGTGTGATGTGGTCTTCTGATTTATATCTCCTCTTATACATTTCCCCTCAATTCAATAGCACAGTTTAAGTGTTGGAAAGAATGAGTCACTAAGTAGTTATGGTGAAAGAAGATGGATGTTGGACAAACAAGACAAGATCTACTGTAAAATTATTTCAGTTTTTATACCTCATTTATTTTGGATACAAGAGACCTTTCTTCATCCTCACATCGACCTTAAACAATACAGAGCTCTCCTGTTGGAACTCTAACTTTTCCTCTAATCTTAATAAACACACAGTCTTTACAGAGTCCTAGTAGAGATGCCCCAAGATCATATGAGATTGGGCACATTCAGGGTGGAGCTTCTCTAGTATCTTGTGGCTTATCCCCAGATCTCTCAATGAATTTCTTCTTCTATTGATAGAAACATTGAGGATAGTGACTCACTCTTATCAGTATTTTCTAGTTCTACTTAGTGCATGGGTAGACATTCAAGCAGCAAGGAAGTCTACTAAGGTTATCAGGTCAGGGCATCTCCATCATAAACAGAGGGGTCAACTGAGGCTGGTGACTGCTTAATTCATCATGGAGCTAATGAGACAAACCTAGTGGCATGATAAGGAGAAGAAGCCTATAGAAAAGTCACATTGCTAAAAATATCAGCAAAGTCTCTTGGTTTTTATGTTTACTAGACCAGCCTGAGACTAGAAAATGAACTAACCTTTTGAAACTTCATATTACTGTTTTACCTTTAATCTGCTGAAGAGGTTGCATCCCTTTCCACTCTGTTAAGCAGCTGTTCTTATTTAATTCCTGCTATGTTCACATGAGAAGAATCGAAAACAACTGCCTCAGCACTTCCTATACTTATGTCATAGTTGATGTTGAGAACAGAGTCTCTAAAAAGGAGTCTACTTCCTAGGTGCCCTAATTAACTGGGATCCCTGGTCTTAAGATGGTACTTAAATTTCTCCAGTTAGTTCACATAGTGTTCTCACTTTATCACAAGATGAACAAATGGGAAAAGCATATATGTTTGTGCATAATAGCTTACCATATGGATAAGAAGACAAGAGTTATTATTTACTTATGTTGAGCTCAGGGATAGCCTTCTTAAAAGTGAAACACTAGTACTAATTATATTGGTTCATGCATGAATATGTCGACAAGGTGTTATGCAGGCTTGACCAGACTTTGTGTCCCTCTCGCATTATAGCAAGAAAATGAATTCCAAAAAACTTAACAAAAGTTTGTCATGGTGTCTTTATAGCTTGGTTTAAAACTAGCTTTAACGTTTAGTATTTGCCAAAAGAATTATGCTAACATTTTTTACAGCACTCCAAACTATTTCTGTATGTCCGGGAGTACTTATTCCAGAACATAAGATTATGCTGCAAACTTATTTGGTATTTAAAGAGGATCAAATATTGCATTTCTGTAATCATTGATTTTTTCCCCTTGGATTAACATTGTCTACAGATCATATCTTTATATCTTTCCATGTAATATAGTTTCACAACTTTGTTCCAAACTGACATTACAACCATGGCTTCTCTGGGCAGTTTCCAAATATACTGTTTATTGACAGACTTCTGATTTTTAAGTGATTTTTCTACCATCTGCGGTGACATATTATCTCAAATTGTGTCCAGCTTTGTAATTTAATTAAACATTACCTGTACATGATGACTTGAATAACTTCTGACAAGTTTTAGATATCTCTTCCTCTGTGACTCTCATAAAAGTTAATTTCAATAGTTTGTCTTTGCTTTTATTTGAATGACTAGTTCTTTTTTGAATTATTAGTTCTTAAAATAGTATTTTAATTTAGTCTTTGAAAATTTGATATATATGGCTATATCCTATCTAATTTCCACCTACCCTCTTGATCCCTGTGGACACCTTCAACATATCTCCCTTCTAACTTCATGTGCTGTGTTTATAAAGAATGTATAACTTACTGAGTTAAACTGGTACTTTGAGTATGTGGGGCCATCCTCAGCCTTCATCTGGGTGTAGGATTTAGTACCCACCTGATTTTCATTCCGGATTGTTGAACTTTTTGGTCTTATGATGGTCTTGTGCAGAATCACAACTGCTGTGAGTTCATGTGCACAGCAAACATGCCATATCTAGATAATAGCATTTTAGTGCACTGCTCCCCACCAACTAGCTCTCCAATTCTGTCTTCTATTCTGTGATATTCCCTGAGTCTTAGAGGAGTTACAAAGGTGTATATAATGTGTGGATGAGAACTGGCTTACTTTTATTTTAATACTTATTTTACTTTGAGAATTTTATTTATAATAATCTTGTATTTTTTACATAATTTCTACCCTCTATAAGTCCCCTTGACAAACTTATCCAATGTTCCCAGTCTTCCTGAACTCTGTGACATTTTCATTAATTTTGGGATATCTTTCTATCTATCTATCTATCTATCTAGAGAGAGAGGTACTATAAACTCAGAATGATGAGTCTATATAATGTTGTTCATATTTATATATGTTGGGGAGGGACCCTTGGATTGAACAGCATACCAGAGGATTATTGGGAGACAGAATTTCCCTCTCTCAACAACCATTTTCCCATCCAGATTGCCATGAAGCTGGTGTTGTTATTGAACAGTTCCTGTTTAGTAACCATGTTGTTAAGATTTCCCAGGCTCTGCATGGAACTGGACTACATCCTCTGGATAAAGGAGGATCCATTTAAGGGGCCCCTGGAATTGGGAATAAGATCTATTCCTTATGCATGAGCTGGCTTTTTGGAGTATGTTTCCTATGGCGGGTCACCTTGCACAGCCTTGATATGTGTGTGGGGGGTGGGGGTTGGACCTACCTCAACTGAATGTACCATGCTTTGCTGAGTCCCCAGGGAGGCCTTACCCTTTTGGAGGGAATGGCAGGAGGAGGGGAGGCTTGGGAGGGAGCAGGAGGAGAGTTGAGAGGGATAACTGTGGTTGGTATGTAAATTTAATAAAAAACTCTTAAATTAAAAAAAAAAACTGTTTTCTATGGTCAGATTCCTGCCATATTTAAAGCACACTATCTTGCAGTCGGCACAGTGTAAGTATCTTTGGGCTATTACAATTGTTATGTTTCCTCTTCTGTGATATTTTCTGAGCCTTTGGTAACGGAGTTGTCTTTTATGCAGCCATATTCACTGGAGATACGAAGCCCATGTTCAGCTTTCTTTGTATTTTGACCACTAGTGGATTTCCATAAGGGTGTCCAATGCTGCAAAAGAATCTCTTTTGGTGAGAAGTAAGACCTACCTTTATATATCAACTGCACTTCAGATGAAGGTTTTGAAACTAGGTTTATCTTATTTAATGTAAAAACTCATAAATTAATAAATCTTTGTTGTTACATGCTGTTAATGACATTTCTTCTGTTAAAATGTTTTTTTGTCTTTTCTTTTTCTTTTCATTACTATATCTTCTTTATCTCCTATTTATTTTATTCTTTTCCTTTCATTTTATCTATTTAGCTGGATATAGGTAAATTTTAATTTTTGCATTGACTTATTGTGTATGTATTAAGCACATTATATATATATATACATTTATTTATTATGAATTTTTAAAAATCCCTGACCTCTTGACATTTAGAACTCATGGGACTCATGACCTCATGGGAAATCTTCAAGGTGGCATGAACTCTGGAGCATCATAAAACACAGAATCTAGAGAGGGAATGATTTTCAGTAGTATGTTTCAATAAACTAGAATTGCTTGTGAAAATGTAAAAAAAATGTTAAAATGTTATGTGTGTTTGAAACATAAATAAGGGCCAAAGCAGTGGTTCTGCTTGTATTATAAGAAACCTAACAAGCCATTTTTAAATAGAGATTCCATTTTGAATTGGAGTCAAATAAAGTTCAAGTTCCCAAGGCCTCCTTGCGTAATTCACATCCTATTTGACAAGGAGAGACATGTATGTTAGGTAAACACTACAGACATACTTGAGTAAATCAACCAATAAGGACAAGATAAATGTGCTACATAAGAAAGTCCCTAACCTTGGGACTGCCAGCCGCCTGCCCAGGGAGGGGATGGGGAGTTGTGGAGAAGAGAGAATGACCTGATGTGGTGGGAGGGGGATGGGACCTTGAATAAGGATATACAAGGATACACAAAGGATATACAAGGATATACAAAGTGTGACTTCTTTGTTCATAATAATAAAATAAAAATAAATAAAGAAAGAAAGAAAGAAAGTCCCTAATCTGATTGGTGAAAATGTAACTAACTTGACAGAGATGTTGGCAGTTTTTATGTTTACAATTTCTGTAACAGTTTGCCTTGTTTTACAATTTACCTCCAAGTCTGTTCGTCATCCTTGATAAATTAGTATTAGCTGGATGTAGGTAAATATTAATTTTTTGCATTGACATGTTATTTGAGGTGTGTTGGATTGAAGCAGATCCTATAGCAGTATGTTGTAGGAAAGAAGAATAACCCTAGAAATGAGCATATGCCTAGTCTGAGAGACAGTTATAGATGTCTACTGTCTAGACTTTCTGTTACTGAAACATATCCATTACTTCTCTTACTGTTGTGACAAAGCAAGTAGACAAGAGCAGCTAAGTATGAAATGGCTTATAGCTAAAGGAGATGCACTATGCAAACTCTTGGAAGATGTGGTGGCAGTAGCAGAAAGCAGCTGGTCACATTTTATTTATAATGAGGAAGCAGAGATTATTGCCATTGCCCAGTTCACTCACTTCTTCCTTTGAGTTCTAAGGCTCAAGCCCACAAATTGGTCCTTTCCACACTTAGAATATATTTTTCCCACCTCAATTCACCTAATCTAAAAACTGTCTCACAAACATGTCCAGAGGTTTGTTTCCTAGCTAAATCTAGATATTTGCAATATGATAATCAATGTTATACATCACAAATATGTTATCTGAATGGGTCTTTTAGCTACAACTATGCAAGAAATCTTCTTAAAACCAGTTCCTGATAAGAAAAACCATTTTTGTGCCATGATTTAAAATGCTATGCTTTTACAATCCAAACTTGGCAATAATAGCTAGACTTATTGATGTTTCTTTAGCCAACTGTTAAAAATTGAAATCATGGATGATTGCTAGTCAGATAACTTAGCTTTATCAGTCTGATTTTCATCCTTCCACAGAGGAGCTATCTCATTTTTCCTTGTGGTGAGGATAGATAGCTAAGTAAAAGACAAGAAGGGGCTGTCTATATGGTTTATTGTTTAAGAGCATGTACTGTTCCTGCTGAGACTCAAGGTTTATTTCCAGCACCATGTCAGTGGTTCACAATGGATTCTAATCTCAGCTCAAGTGGATCCATCACTCTTTTCTATCTTCTGTAGATACCTTATCTCATGTGCACAACACAAGCACACACACATATTTATATGTTTTGTCTTAATATTATCCAAAATTTAGTGAGATGTGACCCAAGGATAGATTTAAACGTAGAACAACACAAAATCACAAAATCTAAACTTACCATGAAGTGTATGTTTGTATGTATATGTGTGATTATTTTTTGAAACTTGATTATGTGGTTTTCAAGCAGCAATTGTTCTTCCCCCAATGTAACTCAAGGGGGCTAAGTGGTTTATGTCCTTTGAACACAATCATTAGTCACACTCAGAATTCAGCATCTCATGATTTAATTCATATTTGAATGTAACAGTTCTTGATTTGAAGACCTATTAATTAAAACCCCATATTTTCTACTTCCATATTGATAATAAATATTCTCGATAATAGAGACAGATTCTATAGACACTTAATGAGAAGAAAGTGAGGCAGGCAGTAGCTGCAGACTCATATTAATTTCAAATTGTATTGGATAGATGTTACTAGAAACTTGAGCTCTTTATGACTGGAAATATTGCTGGCCAGATCTTAATTATCCATAAAATAATCAGGCCCCTTGCTATCCATTGTTTTCAGCTATGCCTTTTAGGTATTTTTCCTTATTTACCTCCTTTATTTGCTTATGAAGTCAACTGCTATTGCTTACATATTAATTATCCTCCAAAGGCCATGGATGTAAGGTTTAGTCTTCAGGCTAAAACTGTTGCAAGGTTGTTAGAGATGTGGGGGCAAGTTGAAAATATGATGCAACTGGTTTGCTGTATAAAAAAGATGACTAGCTTTTGTATTTTATCATCCATGTAAATGCTGGTAAATATGACAGCCTTCTTATAATTCCAGAGCCTGAGATGTAGATACTAGGACACAGAGATTCCTGGTGTCAGCTGTCTAGACTAACTAGAATTTTTGCAAGCACTGTATTCAAATAAGAGTCTTTGCAAATAAGAGTCAATATGTGAGTTGGAAAACATTAAAGAAAGACATTCAACATTAAGCTTGCTTTCTGTATTCTGTGTATTTTGTGCACATGTACATTCACATGAGTCCATACATATTAAAACCTGAGTAACTATAGCTGAAAGGTTTTGTATTTTTTTTGGCCTGCCCAAGCCCATGGTTTGTACAAATTTCTCCCACTTGTGGTCCTGTAGCTGCTTTACAATAATTACTCAGAGGCTTACATTAACTACGAAATGTTCTGCCTATGTCTCAGGCTCATTAAAAAGTAGAGAACAAAAACGATCCACGCCAAAAAAAGCAAAAACAGTCTGTAGATCTACGCAGCAAAAAGCAGCAACAGTCTCAACCATGGAAAACAGGAGCAATCTTAACCTTGCACAGCAAGAGCGATCTGAGGAACCGTCTGCCCAGCAGAGCGAGAGCAGTTTTAGTCTGCCAGTCTCCTTTTACGTCACTCATCTAGCGACACGAGGCTTCTGTCTTTTGGCGTGATGCTTGTCTATCATTTCTTCTCTGACTCCGCGCGGCTCAGCACTCTGGCGCGGCTTTTTTGTATAATTTCAAATTTCCCGCTACAGTCTTATAACTTAATTTAACCAATTCCTATTAATTTGTCTTGCTACATGGCTCCTTGGCATTATTAGTTTTATTATATCTTCCTCCTTAGATAGCTGGCAGTGTCTCATCTGACTCTACCTTTTTTTCCCTCTCCCTCTGCTTTGATTTTCCACCTGATTGTACAATAGGCCAAAACAGATTCTTTATTAAGCAATGAAAGCAACATAAATTCACAGCATATAGAAAGACATCTCACATCAAGTAACATGAATACATAAGAGAAAACCCATACTCAATAAAACAAAAATGAAATTTAACTTGATAGAGGTCCCCTGTTCCTTTAGTGTATACTCTTGAAGTAGCTAATAAAACTCTTTCTTTTTCTCTTAAACATACACACACAGACACACACACACTATTTGAAAAGGTCAGCCTAGAAAATCTAACACATTAATTGTTGCAGGATTTTATTAGGAAATATGCCCTCCCTGCCTATTCATTATAAAGCCTTGATGAGTGACTGTCTAACCATATGCTTAATTTCTTATTTATGCTCTTTTTTGGCTTTAAGTCACTTGGAGATGATTTTTCCGAAGTGAAAATGTTGAAGAATGCTAAAATAAATTTTTCTAAAGTGTATTAGCACCTCTATATTGACTCAAAATTATATTTGTAGGTTAACTTATCTCTTCATTAGTTCATTGTTATCTTGAAATTTACTATTTTATACATTTTCCCCACATCTCATTACTCCTATCCACAGAAAATTGTTTGATTTATTTGTTGCAGATGGTTAGCTTACCAATAGTTTCCACTACAAAAAACTTTTTTCCAGCCACTTACACCATTTTCCTCATTCTATCTCTATCTCTTTTGTGGACTGGTCTCAAAGCTAATGTTCTGTACTTTTAGAAGAGTCGCCCACAGATCTACCAATTTCTGTGTCAGTTAATTATTGCCAAATAACAAATCACCTTAAAATGTAGTAGTGTTTTAAAACAAAAATCACTTAATACTTATGCAGCTGCAGGTAGTTTGGGCAGCTTAGCTGATTGAGGTCAGGTTCATCTGACATAATTTGGACTTCAATTGTCTGTGGAGTGCCATCAGATGGCGTATTAAGTAGAGGTTGTGAGAGCCAAAAAAATCTTCAACATAGTAAAATGCATAATGGACAAGGAAAACTTTATTCAATGATAATGTGACAGAAAACAAAGGGATGGACTCAATCTGAGATCAGCTTAGCGTAAACAAGCTTAAGAAGCCTTTTAAGTTACCCAGCAATCTAGCTGAAAAAGCTTGAGAAGGCTGAGAGAAAGCCTTAGCTCATCCTTGTCTGCTGCTTTCTTTTGACCAGAATGCACATCTCTTAATCCTTAGGAGAAAATGAAGATTTCGAACTTGGTGTCATGGAAATATAGCCTCTTTTGTAGGTACTGGAAACTAAAGGCTCTATTTTCCTTGATGATTACTTTTGAAAAGACTTCCAGGTCCTTGAGAATAGCAATATGAAATTCAAAAATTGACAAGAGGCTTTTTTGTAGCTCAAAATAATGAAGAACCAATTTGTATGTTTTTCCAAGAAATTATTCTTAGAAAAGAATAGCTATGGGCTAGACTCATACTTAAAAGTTAAGCAGTAGGCAGGAAATATAAAAGTCACCTTGGTCTGGAATGTGGGTAGAATTGTCTTCAGTGTAAAAACCACTCTACTTGACATAATCCCTCTCTCTCTCTTGCAATAAACCAGCTCACACTTACTCTTGGGCCAGTTTTGGGGGTCAGAGATTTAGTGTAGAATTTGGAAAGGCTTCTTGACAACAAGGCTCAGAACTGGCACATTGTCACTTTTGCTGAATTGTTTTAAAAAATGTGCAGAGTTCAAAGTAGGGACAACAATTCCACCTTTAGGAGTGGAAATAAAGAACTGAAATTACTGTATTTGCTATGTGGGTGTGTACTGTGTGTATTACAGGATTTAGACTCAGGAGTCTTATATACACTGACATATATTTGATGATCAATTTCAGCACCTGAGATTTCTATTTCAATTCTCAGCACTGGTGACTCTTTGAATTTAATATTCTGTAAAATTTTCAATATTTATATTCTCATTAATACATAAACATATGTTAATAATGTGCCATATTTTAATTTCAATATCTTGAAATAGTTTGGCTATTAGGCCATTATTGTTATCTTATATACAATGCTTATGATGTGTGAAGGTTACACTATCTTATCTAATTATTCTATTATATGCTCCAGTAAGATAGTGCTATTATTGTGACATGTAAACTGAAACTACAGCAAATGATAAGCTAAGACTTAGTTAGAGCTTGTTGAAGATTCTACCAACAGAGAAATTGACATTTGTCAATCATTTGGTACAGATTAAAGCCCTTAATTCTATTTCTGTAAGTTTTGTTCTCTTTTGAGAGTACAGATAAAAAATAGTTAGATATATAGATGATAGATAAATAGATAGGTAGTTAGGTAGATAGGTGATAGATTGATAGGTAGATGATAGATTAGATAGATAGATGATAGATTACATAGATAGACAGATAGATGATAGATAGATAGATAGATAGATAGATAGATAGATAGATAGGTAAAACTAGAGAGATGGCACTGCCCTGAAACTTATGAGCACTGAGTGTTTTTCTAGAGAAATTTGATTCTATTTACAGTTTCAACACCCATATCCTGCTTCATAACTGTCAAAGCCAGATCTAAAAAGTCCATTGTGGCCAGAAGTTTCTAGCCTGGCTTAGGTGCAAAGTCCAGATTCGATGTCCTGTCCTGAAGCACTTTATAATCACACAAAGGCTTACAATAATCACAAGCTGTTTGGCCTATGGCTCAGGTATATTACTACCTAACACTAATGCTTTAAAATAACCCATATTTCTTATTTATGTTTAGCCATGTGGCTCAGCACCTTTTTTCAGAGCAGCAATCCCATCTTCCTTCCTCTGAGTTTTCTGGCCTCTCTGTCTCTCTGATTCCACCTCCTTCATCTTTATCTTTGCTTGGATTATGCTTTATCACTTGCCAAAACAGCTTCTCTATATAATAAAACATATTTACAGCATTCAAAAAGATATCCTACACCAATTCAGTGTCCTTTTCTGATCTATATGGATGCCAAGCACATATATACTTCACAGAAATATATGCAGGCATACACTCCCATGCATAAATAATAAAATGAAAGCTAAAAGAATAACCAATGAATAGTTTTTCACATTTATTTCTATATCTACCAATCCAAAAGAAACAAGCCTGCCTACCTTTAGTCTTTCCTATTTTGATGCATATAAAATAATTACACAATTATTACATATAGACAATTAATAATTGCTTTGTTAGTGTGAATAAGTACTCAATATCTTGTCAAATCTATGTTTATAATATATGCAATACATGTGTATAACTAAACATATTATTCTTATGACTTTGAGGTCATATAAATTTTAAAAGGTTATAATTTTTTTTTAGTAATTTAGAAACTAAGAGTTGAGTATAAAGTGATTAGTATGTTGATGTTCTTAACTTATAAAGTAGAATAATACATGTTGATGGTTATACTTTTTATTAATCTTCTCGGAGTAGAAACCATCCAGAGTTACTCCTTCATTATATTTGTTTCCAGAAAGATAAAGTCAATATTTTCTTACAAGTATCTCTAAAATTTTGACAAAGAAAGCAAGTAGTTAAATAGAGAAGTGACATAAAAATACTAAACTATCTTTCAGGACTTGAGTTAAAAGAAAGAATGCTAAAAAAAAACTGTACATGGTACTTGAAAAAGGTAACTATTTGGCTAAAATTTTTGGTAACTTAAAGCATATTTTCTAAAGTCAAATGGAATAATCAGATGTTTTTAAGAATAAATAAAACCTCTGTATGTACTAGCTATCATTTTGTATTATAATCATGAGGGATATAACAAAAGTGTAATACATGGTAGAATCATTAAGTGGATATTGCCAGCCCAATCTGGCATTAAAACCCTGATGTACAATTATCTTCTGTACATAGATAGGTGTGTGTGGGGGGGTGCTTTTTATTAACTGTCTACTAAATGGTAAATGATTTTGAGATTATTTCAAAATAATCTTAGAATGTTAAAATTTTTCACTTGAAAATTTTTAAAATAGTTGGATCAAAACACTTTCTTCTTTACCTATATAATCAAAGTATGTGATATATATTGGTAGGTTCAGTGAACTATAAACAATGTCTAGTGTCATGGGAACATTAGGTTAACATAGATTGTAGCATATAACAGAAATTATTCTGCTTTAAACACAAAACTGTGCATTAAAGGGTAACCAAATAACACAATTTCTGAAAATAAAGATGATTTTTAGACTCATGGTGTTTAAGTCTAATTTGCTTTGCTATAGAAAAGTCCCAGATGTTATACATTTTATGGAGGAATATGACTTTTTTAACTATAATTATTATAGTGTAAAAGGATAAAGCATACTGTCTAGAGAGGACACTTGGTTGCATCAAAATAGCGCGTAGAACTGTCTGAAATGTAACAAATTCTTAGGACAGGACAAGAAGCAAGAAGTCTTACTGGAGCTGGTTTCCTTTTTAATAGCAACTCTCTGTTGTTGAAATTAATTCAGTCTCAGGAGACAACAACAACTTGCTAAGAAGGAATCCACTCTACACCAGAAACCCAGCTACCAAAACTTCTTACGTAAGGACTTCTATAAACAAGCCAGATTCAAATATTAGCTTGAAGTCTGGAAGAGGCTTGACAGCAAGGATCATTATTTCAGAAACATTCTGGGGAGGGGAGTGTCCATGAGACCAAACACATTATGATCTGCATTGTATACCATATATTCATAATAAAAAGGAGAAAAAATAAGATAAAGATCAGAAGGGACTGAACTGAAGTTAATGTATAAAAAAAGTCTCTAGAAAACAATGCAATAGGGATTTGTACCATTTTCTCTCATTTTACCTCATAGACTTCTGAATATCTCTTCTGCTTTCTTTCATGAACTGTTATAGTTTTTAGGTGTGTTCTACATATCTATCTCTATAATGGAGCAGGTGGTGCAATTTAGACTATTATAAACCTCAAAAAAATTGTCTTGTGCTCACAGCCTCTGTACTTATTATAACATTGTGAACCACTTGGGAATGCAGCTAAGAGCTGTAGGGTGTTTCACTAGCCAGAGGACAAAAATAAGGCTGTGAAAAAGATTGAGTAGTTTCTATAAAAGCAAGAATCAGACATAGACATTACAGTCTTCACAAAAGTATCAATATAATTTGTAGTTGGAAGCTATTGTCCCTCTAGAATCTCTCAAATACCCAGCAGCTACTTCCCAAATAATTGACCCAGAAGATTAATATTATAGCAAATGCTGAGTCAATAGCTGAAGCATATCACTCTCTAGCTTTTACACTTAAATTAATCCATAATTCTTATCTATGTTTATCCACATGCCTTGGGACCTCTTTTCAGTCCAGCATTCTCATTGAGCTTTTGTTGTGTCTGGCTAACAACTTTGTCATTGCTTTTCCACTTCCCAGAATTCTCCTCGATCACACACTCACCCCCTGTATACTTACTGCCCAGCTACTCGCCAATCAACATTTTATTTAACCAATATGAGGGACAAATTTTTACAAGATGCAAGAGCATTAGCTCATAGCATCCCCCCTTTTTCCTTTACAAAACAGAAGGCCTAAATTTAACTGTTTTACTTCTTTGTTCTTACAATTATCTATAAATTATTACCAACATTCTAAACAAAGTCAGAAAATACATAATCCATTTGGGAGAGGGATGTAGGCATAGCTCTCTGGACTACCTCTTGCTGAATAGGGGTGCTGATAATCTTATGGATACCCAAAGAAAATGTAGAATTAAGGTCAATTCCTGAGTGGAATAGTCTATGAGACTGCATAATCTCAGACAGCAGTCCTGAAACTGTTCTGAATGTAGAACTCAGAGGAAATTACAACAGAGGTATTCTGAAACAATGGATCACCTGAGCCATCTACTCCCATTGATGATTTTTTTTTACATCATCTTCTGATGGGGGATGTCTTTATGCTGTGAATAAAGGGACTGCTTTGGCCTATGGTGGACACCTTAGAAGTAGATGGGAAATTGGAGCATATAAGGAGGGTGGGGTCAAGGGAGAAGCCTTTCAGTCGCCCAAGAATCAACATGTAAGGTAACACAGGCGAGGTCAGGATAGATTAGTGAATTAAGATGAATGAGCTAGCTAGCAATATGTCTGAGCCATAGGCCAAACAACATAAAATTAATATAATTTTTGTGTGTATCTTTGGGAGTTTGGGTTTGCTGGTCCGGATAAGCATCAGCAGGCAGTTCTGAACTACGGGGTTAGTCCAGGCCAGAAACCTCTTTCTACAATATTCCTACCCCAGGCCAGAAGCCTCTTTCTACAATATCCTCAATCAATCTTTATTTTCTTTAACCAAAAATGAATCCACAGCCTGACATTTACTGTGGAATTAAAAACAAAACCTCCCCTCCAAAGTAATATTTATTTTGAATTAAATTTTGAAGACAATATTTTTTCAAAATATATAAGTTGGTTTAATTTAGCAGCATTTATAATCAAAAGTCTCTTAGCAGCTTTTGTTTCTTCTTCTGTAGTCAAAAAACTGAAAGACAAAACAACATACAGCATCCCAGAATCCCAAACTCTGGGTATTTTTCATCTTTATGTGGCTTTTTAAAAATTGCTCTATACTTTTAAAGAACTTTTTTTAATTCTTTTTCTTTTTTCTTCCAAGCCTATGTATATGTTTGAACACACTCTAAACCATTTAGAGGTTTTTTTTGTTTCATGTGAATCTTTCTTTACTGTATTTCTCCATCTTTTTTTGACCATAGGAGCCTATAGTCTGCTAGACACTGTGGCTAGAATTAAAGCCTTGGCTATGGTAGCTGGCTCTATTCAGCTGCTTGGTCTATATTCGAGGTACTGGCATCAACCACATTTACTGGAGAATTTTAGAGTTCACACTACCACCAACTGGAGCACTACTCCCCATGGCTCATAAACTCCATTTAAGTGTTTGAGATACTGTCAATACCACTATTGGGCACATACCCAAAGGACACACATACCCAAGGACATTAGCTCAATTATGTTCATAGCAGCATTATTCATAATAGCCAGAACCTGGAAACCGCCTGGATGCCCTTCAACTAAAAAATGGATTAAAATATTGTGGTATATCTATTCAATGGAGTACTACTCAGCAGAATATATATACATACATATATATATATATATATATATATATATAAAATGACATCCTAAAATTTGCAGACAAATAGGTGGATTTAGAGAATATCATTGTGAGTGAGGTAACACAAGCCCAGGAAGATAGACATGTTGTGTACTCACTCATAAGTCGATTTGAGACATAAAAGAATATCCAAGTTGCAAATCACAACCTCTGAAGAGCTAGGTAACCAAAGGAACTTAAGATAGACATTCAGGGAACCACTGGGAAGGGGAAATATAGTGGATATCCTGAGTAGATTGGGATCATATGGGGGAGTGAGCAAGAGGAAGTGGAAACAAACCATGTGAGAAGGAGATGATTGTGTGAGAGGAGCAACAGAGAGGAAGAATAAAAAGAAATAAGTATCTTGATAGAGGGAGCTAATGTGGGGTTACAAAAAACTTAGTGCTAAGGAAACCTCTAAGAACTTACAAGATGTTCCTGGTTAGGAATGTAAGCCTAATCTTTAAATAGTAGAGAGGGTGTCTAAACAGAACTTCCCCTATAATCAAATGAATGACCATCCTAATTATCATTATAGAACCTTTTTCCAGCAATGGATGGCAGCAGGGCAAAGATCCATAGCTAAACACCAGGTCATGCTCCCAGTCCAGCTGAAGATAGAGCAAGGTGGGGAGAGAGAGAGAGAGAGAGAGAGAGAGAGAGAGAGAGAGAGAGAGAGAGAGAGAGAGAGAGAGAGAGAGAGAATATGAACAAACGGACCATGATTATGAGGAGGAGACCCACAGAAATGGCTGACTGGAGCTATTGGGAGCTCACTGACTCAGAAACAATTGCTGTGGAAACTTCCAGGAAAAGAACTAAACCCTCAAAAAGTAGATGTCTGTCAAATGGCATGGGACAGTTTGTGGAGCCCTTCACACTAGGATCAGACTATGTTCCAGGTACCTGAACTGACATCTTGGAGCCCATTCCCTACAGAGGAACACCTTACCGATCCTTAATACTGGGATGAGGTACTCATACGTACTTCAACTGAATATGCCAGACGGAACTGACCCACCTTGGGACTTCTCGCCCTTCTTGGGGAATGGATATTGGAATGGGGTAGGTGGAGACTGAGGGCAGACTGGGAGGGACTTGGAGGAGGGAAGGGAGAGAGAGCAGAAGTGAATATGGAAAATAACTTTTAAATTAAAAAAGAGCCTCATGTTCTAATGCCGGTAAGGAAACCTCTCTTAAACCACAAACACTAAGACCTGAAGCACCTTGGACCAGCACCTTGGATCTCATGACTCTGAACTGGATACATTATAGTTTAAATACAAAATTATCTTTTTTAAGATAGGAAATTATTTTCATATATTCACTCCACCACAGTTTCCAATTTCTCATCTTAAACAAAAGCAAAAACATTGATGCACCTGAAGTTACATCTTACATATAAATAACTTTTTTTCATTAACTGTTAATTTTAGCTATAACTCAGACTAATAAAAGTTGCATTAACTTATGGGCAAAAGGGAATTTTCAGTTTATAAAAAGTAAGATGCTATGTTGTTTCCCATAAATATTTTGATGAGTATAAGCAGGAATTATACAGGGCTCTCAAAAATCATAAAACAATACGTCTTAGAAGGCATGTGTATTGAAGATGAGTGGAGATAAAATTCACAATACTTAAAATATTTTTTTTTGTGAATATGATGGCTCCAAACTAACCAGGTTATGTGTGTGTTAAAACTGGGTCAGTATAGTGAGGGTCTAGCTAATTATCTGATTATGTTATCAAATTATCAGAAACAGAAAATTTGGAAGGATCTTCACCAGAGTGAAGTTTCACAGTAAATATGAAGGTCTTTTGTGTAGGGTAAAGTGTTCGCCTACTCACCTCACTTAGTGTTGATGTTTAAGAACCAAAGAGAGAAATAGTAAGGCCTATAGAAATGGTAGATTAAATTGTAGTAAAGTTTTTGATGACAGAGTTAAAAAAGAGTAGAAGATAAGACTATAAGATAGAATAAAAGTTAATAACCAAAGCTGTGTCTCCTCAGGAATGGAAAGGCAAGACTAGCTTTTGGTTAGACCTGAGAATATCCTCCCAGTTGACTGTTACAGAAGTAAGAAATGTCTCTGAGGAAAAAAAAAAACCTAAAACCCAAGAAATATACTCTTCTTTTTTTTTCTAAACACCAGTTAATAAGAAAGCATGAAGTAAAAGTAGAAGACAATAAGATTGACAGTGATGAGAATGAATTAATGAATGTGTGACCAGTGAAGAGACAGGCCTTGAGAGTAGAGAATAGGCTGAAGGACATGAGTCACTCCTTCAGCAATCTGACTTGTATAAGCTTGAAAGGCACACTAACAAGACCAGAATAAGAAGAAGCACATGCTACAGAGGACAATGGAGCATAAGTATATGACAATCAGAAGATGGAAGTTATTAAAACATTAGTTAAAATAGTACCTTCTCAGGGTTCAGAAATGCTTACTCCTGATGGGGTCTTGCTTATTTCCAAAAATTGAGGATCCTTGGAATATTATACATATGTACATTAAACATTAGATTAATTATAAAAAGAATGAGTTAATGAAGCAGGACATACAAAAATATGTATGCACCTTATGTTCTTTTGTGACTTAAAACAGACAAAAATGATATGTGAACAGAGGAAAGAACAGTAGCCACTGATTAGAGGGTAATTAAATTGTTTTGATTTGTTCTTTGAGGCTTTAGAAAAATAATTTGCTTAAATGGATTCATATCTAAAGATAGGAGATGGAGAAAATACAAAACAAACTGGTCAAGGTTTAGAGTCTATACCTTTTTAATATTTTTATCCTCTTGTCATAAAAAGAAAATAGGAAAGAAAAAAAAAGCTTTAAAAATGAATGATCCCATTTCCTCCAGGGGAACACCTGACCCACTCTTAATGTTTTGATGAGGAACACGGACTTGCCTGGAGTGGATGCTGAACTAGGCCGCCATGAGACCTTGGGACCTCCTGCCCTTGTTTCACAGGAGATGAGGAGATGGAAAGAAGAGAGTGACTGGGAGGGACAGGAGGGGGAAGGGAGTTTAAACAAAGGGATAAAACATGGATAAAAAATGAGACTTTATTCAAAAGTAAATTAACATAAAAAATGATTGAGGTGACAGACCATACCTGCCAGAAAATCAAGTAGGCTGTCAGCAGACCTTTTTTATGTATCCACATCTTCTGTGAGGCCCTCAAACTATACCCCACAGCTTTTCTTCTTTGTCTTATTGCTTTGACAACACCTGTAACTCTGATAGACACCTAGTTTTCAACACAGGCCAAGTTTTTCATTTTACCAGGTAGTGATATGGAATGTTCTTTCTGTGTGCTATGAATATGTGTTGCTACCATTGTTTAATAAAGATGCCACTATGGCCAATGGCAAGGTAGAATAGAGCAAGCAGGAATCTGAGCAGAGTTACAGGGGAAGAAAGGTAGAGTTGGGTCAGACACTGTGAGCCCCAAGAGAAGCAAGATGTTAAAAAACAGGTAATGCCACAAAGCCACATAGCAAAAGAGATGAATAGGAATGGATTGAATTAAGCTCTAAGAGCTAATTAATAATGAGCTTCGTTAAAGAAGAATTCCTTCTGCCATACCCCTCTCTTGGAGTACTCTCGCCTCTCTTTTTCCCTCCCTCCCTCTTTCTCCCTCCTTACCTTCCCTCCTCTGTTAGTATAACAATGTCTTTCTGTTATTATAATAAGAAAGTCCTCCTAAGTAGAAACAGTCTCTGAGCATCTCCTGCTTGCTGTCTGCCGCTGCTTCTCACCATGTCCTCTGCATAGAGCATGAGGTTTGTTCATTCATAAACACCTGCCACCAGCTAATATTATCATATTATGCCACATCAAAATATGATCCTAACAGGTACCAATTTCCAAAGTTAAATCAACATCAGATAAACAATTTAAATAGACATATAACCTTTGGTAAAATAGAAGTCTGCATTAAAAAGTCTCCTAACAACAGCAACAACTAAAAGCTCAGGGCCAACCAGTTTTAGCACATAATTATACCAGACTTTAAAAAAAAGATTTAACACCAATACTCTTCAAATTATTTCACAAAATAGTAACAGAAAGATCATTTCCTTATTCATCTTATGACCTCACAATAATCCTAATACTCAAGCCACATAAAGACTCAACAAAGTTAGAGATTTATACACTACTTAGCCTGATGAATAGATACAAAGTATACTTTAAAAAAAAATAGTTGCTGCAAGCTGAATTTAAGGTCACATCAAAGTTTTTCTGCCATCATGAAGTAGGCTTTATCCCAGAGATGCAAGAATTGTTCAACATACGCAAATCTGTAAATGTAATTCACCATAAAAAATAAATAGTGCTTTAAGTTTTAGCTAGAACAATAAGACAACTGAAGGAGATCAAGAAGATAAAAATTGGAAAGGAAAAAAGTTAAAGTATCTTATTTGTGGATAATATGACAGAATACATAAATAATACTAAAAATTTTTTAGGGAACTCTATGAGCTAACAAACTTACCAAAGTCGCTGGACACAGGATTAACTCAATAATAAATCAATAGCCCTCTTCTATAAAAACCATAAATAGACTGAAAAAGAAATTAAAAACTAAAATCCTTCATAAAACCTCAAATCTTATAATATATCATAGGGTAACTTGAATCAACAACATAAAAGAATTTTATAATAAAAATTCAAGTCTTTGAAGAAAGAAGCTGAGGAAGATATCTGGAGAAGGAAAGATCTCCAAAGTTCATGGATCATTAACATTAATATAGTAAAATAGCTATTTTACCAAAAGCAATGTACAGATTTAATGTAATTATCATCAAAACTCTAATACAAGTACTTACAGAACTAGAAATGACAATTCTCAACTTCATAAGGAAAGAAGAAAGAGACAAACAAAACCCCAGGATAGTTAAAACAATTGTGAACAATAAAAGAACTTCTGCAGGTACCGTCATGCCTAATCTCAAGTTGTACTACAGAACTATAGTTATAAAAACCACATGGTATTGGCATAAAAACAGACAGGTTGAAGACCACAGGCATAAATTCACATACCTATGTTCAACTTATTTTTGATAAAGAAGCCAGAAAGGCACACTAGAAAAAGAAAAGGATCTTCAACAAATGAATATCTGTATATAGAAGAATTTGCATACATTCATATTTATCACTCTTCACCAAACTCAAGTCCAAGTGGAACAAAAGCCTCAATGTAAAATTAGATACAATGAACCTGATAGAAGAGAAATATGGGATAGTTTTGAATACATTGTCATAGGAGACAACTTTCTGAACAGAACACTAATAGTGCAAGTACTAAGATCAACAATTAATAAATAGAATCTTATGACTCTGAAGCATCTGTGAGCCAAAAATACCATCAAACACACAAAGCAGTAGTTTACAGAATGAGAAAATATTTTTACCAATTCTACTTCTGAAAGAAGGCTAATGTCCAAAATATATAAAAAAGATTCAAGAAATTAGGTATCTAAAACAAAGACTATCATTAAAAATACACTACAGATCAAAACAGAATTACAAAGGAATTGCAAGTGGCTGAGAAACATTTATAATGCTCATTCTCCTTAGCTATCAGGGAAATAATAACTAAAACTACATTGAAATTCAATCTTTTATCAGTCAGAATGGATAAATTCAGTAATCCAAGTGAGAGCTCATGCTGGCAAGGATGTGGAGCAAGGAGAAAACTTTTCTATGGTTGGTGAGAATGTAAAATATAAAGTTACTATGGGAATCAATATAGTGGCTCATCAGAAAATTGAGAATCAATCTACCTCAAGAAATAGCTATCCCACTCTTGGTCAAATGCACAAAAACTACCCAGTAATACCACAAGGACTCTTGCTCAACTGTTCATAACAGCTTTATTTGTAGTATCCAGAAGCTGGAAACAACATAGATGCCTTATAACTAAAGAAATGGATAAAGGAATTGTAATAAATTTATATAATGTAGTATTGATCAGGTGTGAAAAACATTGGCATCAGGAAATTTGAAGGTCAATAGATAAAACTAGAAAAAGAAAACCCAATATGGTAACCCAGACCCAGAAAAATGATTATAGTATGTTTTCACTTATAAGTAGATATTAGCTCTACTATAGATGCTGACCATGCTACACATCACAGATCCTGAGAGGTTAGATAATGAGCAGAGCTCCAGGGAAGACACAAGGGCTATCCTGGTAAGGAGACATAGAAAAAATTTTGCTGATGGACTGGCTGGAGGTGGGTAGCTACTGTCATGGTAATGATCAAGATTTGTGAGGGAAAAAATAATGAATATATATAGAGAGAGTATATGGTTGAGAAAGTAGGAATTAGGAAACACTGGGGATGGTAGTGAAGTAGGAGCCTAGTACAATGGAAACTTCATGGAGTCTGTTTGGGTGACTATAATAAGAACTCATAGGAACCCCCAGAGACAGCTGACCTGAGCTCATGGGTGCAAATAGACTCTGGACCAACAGTTAGAATGCTTGAATGGGACTAATCTAGTTCTTCCACATGGGTATGACAGTACTTTGATCTATTTTTAAGGCTCCCAGTGATGATATCGGGCCCTCCCCCTGGTACCTAATTTGCTTTTAGGAATCTGTTCCCCATGCTGAGTTATCCTATCCAGCCTTTTTGTAGGAGGAGGAGATAGGTCATACCACAACTTGATGTGTCAAGTTCAAGCTTTGTTCAAGCCAAGGGGAGACCTGATGATTTTTGAATGGAGATAGAGGGAGAGTGGATGGGGAGGGTGATAGATGGGAAACTGGAGGAGAGGAGTAAGGGAAAGCTGTGGTTGGTATGTACAATATATTAAAAATGGTAACTAAATAAAATAAAATTTAAATTAAAGAAAACCTCTTAGTAATAGAGGATGTGGACTCTGAATTTCCAACTTCTGTATGGACAAGGTTGCATTTGGATGAGTTGTTGGCCAAGGAGTTAATGTGGAATAATGAAAACAACCCTAGCTGATGCTATGACAGATTGCTCTCTGAAAGCTCACAACAGGTTCTTATTTTTGTGAACAGCTTATTGAATGTTTAGAGTACAAGCTGTTTCCTGTATGGAGTCTTCAATCCTATGTGAAAAAAGGCAAGGGGTATACAGGAGTCTGCCCCAGGTCCTCTAGCTGTATGTTATGATTATTAGCTTGGTGTTTTTGTGGAATTCCTAACAGTGGGATGGACTGCGTCTCTGACTCTTTTGACTCTACATGGGATTCTTTTTCTCCCATTGAGTTCCCTTGTCCAGACCTAAATGAGACCTTTTGCCTAGTCATACTGTGTATTATTCTGCAGTATTTGGCTATTACATCTTGGTGGCCTACTGTTTTCTAAAGAAGGAGTGGAAAGAGAGTAGATCCAGAGCAGAGGAGAGAATGGAAGGAGCCAGAAGGAGGGGAAACTAAGGTTGAGATCAAGTGTATAAGAGAAGAATTTATTTTTAATAAAAATGAAGAAAAATTAGACAAATAACTCTCTTTATATGTAGTCCTTAGCTGTGTTTGATTAGAGTTAGGGTTAGGGTTATTCAGACCTGTCATTCAGACTAAATCTGCATCCAGGACCCCAATGTTTATAGCAGATCCTGAATAATCAAACTTTCCTGAAACAAGATTCTTCTCTTGCTCTCTCTCTTTCCCAATTCTACATACAACACATCTAGTAGAGAAAATGCAGAATTGGTACAGCCATACCACATGCAATGGATGCTGTAAACTATTGCATGCTACACAGAAAATCTATAGGACTTGCCATGTGATACAACATGCAAACAATCAAAAACTTCAAAAGACCTTCAGTTGTCTACCTTACAATGTTTTGTAAGTGTCTGATTTTTATTTTTTTTTATTTTATGGTAGTAAACTGAAACAATAACAACAACAAAGAAAAAAACCTTGAAGAGCTATGGGAAAAGTGGAAAAAAAATTTTAATTAACTTACCAACATTCAGAAAAATTAAATGACAGAGACTATTTCATCAGTTTACTTGTATTTCAGTTTTTCATCAAAAAAACTTATTTTTTTCCATTGGGCTGAGAATTCTCTTAGAGAATCAACAACATGAAAAAGTTATTTACTCTTCACATCCTGTTCAAACCAAGGAATATAACTAGAAGCTGCATATGAATTCCCACTCATTACAGGCAAACCTTACATTAGTCTGGACACTGTTTGCATTGAGAGTTAATCAACCTCCTAATTAAGAAATACATTTCATGGCACTTCCCAAGTCATTAAAGAAAACTGAGAACTGATAGCCCCTGAATATTCCCTCACACTCTGATTTACATAGATAAACCCTATTGATATTTTACAGACAATTCTAACTATACATGAAATTGTATTATTGTGGCATTTGCATTGATCAATGAAAAGATAAAATAACCTTAACATCTTGTGAATTGTCACTCTGCCTTAACAAGAATGAGTGTCAGTGACAGGGAAGGAGCTAAGTAGAAACTGCAAGAAATTATCACTCATTTTTTTTTTATTTTTTGGATAGTCTTCAAGTTGCAGATCTTTATTTATTTATTCATTTTATTTATTTATTATCATCATTATTTTAGCTCCTTTATGAGCTACATTCAAGACTTTTGTTAGCATGGGCTAGGTAAGGCTTCCTTAGGTGCTGAATTAGATTAAGATTTGCCATTAACATGTGCTGTAGAAATGATGCTGATGTTCTGTTTAGGCTCAGTTTATAAAGAATAAAGAGATTAGCGTTATTGACTCTTAAAGTAGACAAATATCAACATGTTTTCCCTCCTCAACCACTAAGACTCTATCAAAAGGAGCCTGGAACCTGGAAAAGTCTGTCCCAGAATCAGCTGAAATCATATGACATATATGCCATTGTTTGGCATTCATTATAGAGGCTGCCTGTTAAGCAACTGCTGTCCCAACCCACAGTTGAAACTCCACATCACACAGCAGTGGTTCAGAGGCATGGGTTGCATCCAGGTGGGAATTCTGTTCCGTCAGGAACCAGCTCTATTGCAGCTGCTAAAGAAAAATTTACCTAAATGTCTATCCTTCTATAAAACTCAGGATTTAAAGGTTGAGGTGAAACCCTGCTAATTCACAGAGGCTCAGCATGACAGCCTCTGCTAGCTGTGTCTCCTGAAAAGGAGCTGTCCTGCTCGGAACTCCCTCTAAAGAACTCATGCTATTCTTAGTTCCTCCTTACCACTTCCTGTCAGATAGTTGTAGATGAAACCACCTGACCCCAGGTTAATTTTATTTACTCACATGAATGTATTCTGTCTTTGCATCATCACCAAAAGCAGTAGAAAGAAATGTAGGACAACATTACACAGTTAAAATAATATTCAATAACAATACTTAACATAGGTAGAATGTTCACTGTTTATGAAATGTCTATCGCATATCAGATCCTCACCTGTCCCTCTCTCTCACTTTCCATTTCCTTTTCTTTATATAGTTATAAATGTGTGACTTAGTGAAACAGGGGCACACAGTGAGTTCTAGAGCATTAGATGTTGTCCTGTGCTGCCTTTTGCAGTATAGTGACCTGACTCTTGACACATGGATACAGGAACAGTCACCATCTTAGTCTTATCTCTATCCCCTCACTCAGACTTACCTGCAACTCAAAGCAGATCCTTTACTGTTTTTTATGCTTCAAAAATAAAATAAAAAAGCAAATAGGAACAATTAGTCTTAGATTTGTTTCTTTAAAATTGAATGAAAGTAGTTAATTTTAAAGTGATTACAACCTCAGTGATCATAAAAGACATCACTACCCTTCCCTTTACACCTATCATGTATGTTGGCATTGTAAAGAAAGTGATTGAAGCATGAAGAAATTTTCAAGTCCCTATTAACTTAATTGAAGTAAATAAGTTAATAGATTATACAAATAAAAATTAAAAGAAATTACTTTAAAAAATATGTTTTTTCAGTGTCTTATATTTGAGTGTTTTAGTAATCTAGTAAAATAAAATCCTCTTCTCTACAAGAAAATATCATATAAACTCATTTGTGATTATAATTTGTTGTGAATATCAATTCTTTTCTTTCAGTTATTTTTACTTTATTTTAAATGACAATAAATAAACAAGTGTTGAATAGTAGCAGATTCTTAGATCAGTCACTTTTCTTCTCTTCAAGTTATTTTTATCTAGAGAAATAGTTTAGGTTGATTTGTTTTCATCTGATCTATTTTGAAAAGTCTGTTTTCTGTTGACGACTAGAGCAGATGAATCTTATTCTATTTATTCTCAATTCAATGCTTGGAAAAATCACACACAAATAGTTAACAGGTCACATAAATAGGCAAAACACTGTAAAAAAATTACCATATAATCATTATCATACTTGTTGAGTTAGTGTGTAGGTAAACTCCATATCAGTTCTCTTAGGAAAGACCACAGACTGGGTCTGCAACAATTCCCAGTTAAATAATCATTATATAGTGCTTTATCACACATTCAGGACGCGTCATAGACAGTAGGAATTTCTAAAGACAGAAAATGACTCACTTTCAGCACCAATTTTATAGTCAGAAATAACAGCATGGAGATGTGTCAGATTATCAGATGTGAGCTTAGATTGTACCCACAAACTAAAAAGAAGATAAGGAAAACATCTCCTGTGCTGCAGGGGAATAAGCCTGAGTTTTCAAAAGCTCAAAGGTGGACCTAGGCCTAGTTCTTCTTCTGGCCATTCTAAGCAGGTTATTCGCATTAAAAATACTGGGTTTTTTGTTGTTTGTTTGTTTGTTTTCCCCTATAAACCTAAGGTAAGGATGATCTAGAAGGCTGAGCTGAGTAAGTGAGATTTTGTCTCCCCAGTCCTGTCTCAATACCAGCATCAAACTACCACTCATGTGCTTACCTATACTCTCTTTTACCTTCAAGTAGATACTAAATTCTGGGAAATTTGAAATCCATCATTTCATCAAATTTGTTTTCTAAACTGACAAGTAAACAGTGTTGCAAGACAATATATGTCCCCCTCAATAATAATTGTATCAGGATTATATAATCCCCCTCTGTTTGTGTGCATGTGTGTGTGAGTTAATTATACAGATCTACATATTTCAGTCATTTTTAACACAATCCATCAATTTGTCTTCTGATTACTTGTTATCATTTTTCTAGGCAACTATTATCACTGTATCATATTTAATTGTGGAAAGTTATCCTATTCTACTGTATGTCTGTATCCATAATTTAGCTAATTAGTGTACTCACACAATTCTAGACTTAGACAATGATATTTTTAATTGTGTGTTTATAAAATCAATTTCGAGTGAACACAGTTGCCTTCTGGGATGATATGTCAGGACTCATAATATAAAGGATGATTCTCCTTAATACAAAGAATGAAAGAGAGAAGACTAAGAGGAAGAGAGGTGAGAAAAAGAGAGAAGAGAAGAAAGGACAGGAGGGGGGGAAGGGACGGGGGAGAGTTTTAGCATTATTACTTGAAACCCTAGACCCAACTATGCCTGAAATGTGAACATTTTGAAATTCACACAGATTGCTAAGGTTTGACAGACTCCTGATTAGACTAGATTCTGTATTGGTTAGTTTTGTTTGTCAACTTGATAGACATTAGAGTCATAGACAGGAAGGAGCCTCCATAAGGAAATGCCTCATAAAACCTAACAGTAAGGCAGTGATCAATGGGGAAAGGCCCCGATCATGGTGGGTGGCACCATCCTTGGACTGGTGGTCCTGGGTTCTGTAAGAAAGCAGGCTGGGCTTCTGGTTCTGCTCCCGGGCCCAAGTACTATCTGCAGAGTCCCAGCGCACTCTGGAGCAGGGGCAGGTAAACTCTGCCCATCACCACACCCACAGCTCCTGCTGAGGGAATTTGCATGGCTACCCACCACGACCTCGAACTGAGCAAACCAACAACTGCAGGGGTCTCTGAAGGACAAACTCAGACCCTGACCAGAGAGGTGACAGGAGGCACACAAACCCGAGTGCCACAACTGACCAGGAGCCATATAATCGTGAACCACTGAGGCCATGGGCAAACGTCAGTGCAAAAAATTACATAATAATACAAAGGACAAAATGGTAATTCCAGAAGAGAGTGGCGATCTTACAAATACAAGACCTGAACTGGGCAATGAAGAGGAAACAGAAGGAAGCAACAACAAAAAATCTTTTTTGATGATCACCAAAGCTCTAAAAGAAGATATGAAAAAAAGCCTTAAAGAAATAGAAGAAAATACAAACAAAAAATTGGAAGAGATGAACAAATCTATGAAAGAAGCATGCCAGGAACTAAAAGCTGAAATGGAAGCAATAAAAAAGGCACAAAATGAGGCAAAGATGGAAATAGAAAACCTGAAGAAAAAAGCTGGAACGACAGATACAAGCATAACAAACAGAGTTCAAGAGATGGAAGATAGAATCTCTGAAGTGGAAGACTCAGTAGCTCAAATAGATGTATCAGTCAAAGAAAATAGTAAAACTAAAAAAGCCATAACTCAAAATGTTCAGGAAATCTGGGACACCATGAAAAGACCTAATTTGAGAATAATAGGAATAGAAGAAGGAAAAGAATACCAACTCAAAGGCACAGATAATGTTTTCAATAAAATCATAGAAGAAAACTTTCCTAACCTGAAAAAGGAAATGCCTATAAAGATACAAGAAACTTACAGAACACCAAATAGATATGATCCCAAAAAAAAAGTCAGCGTGCCACATTATAATCAAGCCACAAAACATACAGAACAAAGAAAAAATTTTAAGAGCTGCAAAAGAAAAGGGCCAACTCACATATAAAGGCAGACCCATCAGAATAACACCTGACTATTCAATGGAAAAGATGAAAGCTAGAAGGGCTTGGTCAGAAGTTATACAGACGAAAAACAGCATGGCTGCCAAACTAGAATACTATACCCTGCAAAATTATCAATCACCATAGATGGAGTAAATAAGGTATTTCAGGACAAAGTCAGACTGAAAGAATATCTATCTACCAATCCAGCACTACAGAGAGTATTAGAGGGAAAACTACAACCTAAGGACCCCAGACACATCCATGAAATCACAAACAATCAATAAGTACACAGATGAATACCCTAGAGAATGGAAATACAGACAAGTTACCACCAAAAATGGCAGGAAATATGAA
>PVIH01014956.1:0-51508 GCA_004025045.1 Sigmodon hispidus
AGGAGGGGGGAGCAGAAGGAGGAAAAGGAGGAGAGAGTGGCCAGCTTGCAGTCCTGAGCCTCACTTAGCACCACATAGCTAGCCTGCTTATCCTGCAGCATATTCTGAGCCTGTGGTTGTGGCCATGTGGGGTACACACCAACACACTCAGACTCAGACCTACATCAGAGCACATGCCTGAGAATGTCCACAGCAGGACAGTCCGGTGCCTAAAACTAGACTATCCAGGTACCCAGGCATGTGACAGGATGCCAGGTCCGGGCACTTTCTGTTTTATAAACAAAGCTTTACTGAAACTCAGCTGTCATTCAAGTGTCCTCTGTGGTGGCCTTTGGATGACAACAGAGTTGTGGTCATAGCAGATAGGGGATCCATAAAGTCCAGAAGGTTTTCTTATCTGCCCTCTTCAGAATAAATGTGCAGCTTCCCGCTATGCAAACATGGCAATAAACAACGCAGACCTCCCTGAGGACTGCTGGAGGTGCCCACTATGGTGTCGCGAGCAGACAAGGGACGTCTGTGGCAGATCATTGTAGCAGAAACTTGAGTTAGAGGGTTGTGGTCACTCACGGAGGACACGGTGACCTGATTCTGGATCAGGGAGAGATCTAGGGCTGAGTTTCTGAAGCTCCTTCTTCAAGACGCACACGTAACTTGAACACCTTCCCAAGTGTATGTTGCTTGTCAATAAAAGTTTTTAAATAAACAAGAAAGAAAAGAGGGGTGTGTGGCGGTGCCAAGAACCTTCTGCCCGTGTTTCCTCCACGGGAAATCTCAGACGACATATTGTCAAGTGAGAAACAGACAACTTTTAACTTTCACATGTGAGCACACATTTTCATTCGCGCTACAAACATATCGATCACTCCGCCAACCAGGTGCTGGGAAACATGGCAGTGAGTGAAGCAATCTCAGCCACCACCTCCTTGGCACTCTGAGGTCCTGTGTGAGTCACAGGGGTTGGTGCCACCATACTCAATATGTCAAGGACCTGCAGAAATGCACCCAGAACCTTTGATGGCTCCCCTTCCTCCTCCAGAGTCCCATCACTGTGTTTTGCTTGCCACAGACAGGTGACTACAGACCTCAATCTAGGTGGCATCACCCAGAGGGGACATAGACCTCCAGAGGGACACCAGCCTGGGCTGGACAGGAATTGTTTTTTCTCAGGGCCTTGGTGCTCAGCTTTGAAAGGCTGTGCCCCTGAGAGCCTGACATGTTATGAGTCTTCGATCTTAGGGCTCTTGTGAAGCCCGACACTTGTCCTGTAATGAGGGTACTCTGTTGTACCATCTTTCTCTGTGTGCACACACCTGTGGGGTACACACAGATGCCAGGGGAAGATGGCAGGCATGCCCTCCTCTATAATCCTCTTTCCTTTGATGTTCACTAATCTTAAAGCTCTGCTGTCAGCCAGCAAGCCCCAGCCACCCTCTCTCTGCTCTCCTGAACTGCTCAGGTTAAAGGTATACATAGGTGTTGGGATCCAAACTCAGCTCTTTATGATTGTGCATCAATCAATCAGTCAACCTCCTCATCTTCCTTTTTTGAGCATACTCTCCATCCTGGAAGTGTCTCACCTGGTTGCTATGTTATTCACATAACCACTCACTCAGAGAGTGCTGGGTGGAGAGGGAGGTGATTCTGCAAATACTAGCTATATCTTGACATGAAGCTCCTGGTTCAAGGCTTCCCCTTGTTCCCTGCCCCTTACATATCAGCCTCCGGAGAACACTGGGAATCCAGTCATGTCACACCTAAAATTCAGATAAGACAACTGATGTGATAAAGTGTGTGATAAAGACTGCCCAAAGTCATACAGCCTGCAGTAGCCCAGGTAGGATGTGGCACAAAGCTCTCTGTCCCAAAGTCGGCAATATGGCTCTCACAATCCAGGGCTCAGAGCCTCTGTGGTTACACATCTGACCATGTGCCACTGATCGAGCATCTACAGAGGCATGAAGGATGTCTACTGGTCACAGCTCAGATCCAGGGCTCAGAGACTCTGTGGTTGCACATCTGACCATGTGCCACTGAGCATCTACAGAGGCACGAAGGATGTCTACTGGTCACAGCTCAGATCCAGGGCTCAGCGACTAGCTTTAATCTGTTACCACCAATTATTGTGACACCCACCTCAGTCTTTGCAAGACTATTGTCTCAGAATTAAAGAGACAGGCGCTCCAGGTCCTCTGTGAAGAAAGAGGCTGTACAGCCAACACCATTTAGTATGCTAAGCAGGTTCCTGCTTCCTGCGAAGTGTTAGTGCTGGCTTTGAGACATGGAGATACATTTAAATTAACCCCACGCTATTCTTCTTCCAGATCCCCTCCTAGGGTTGACTCCTTAGCACTGATATTACTAACTCAGCGGGAGTACAGAAATGGCTTCCCTCTCTCCCACCCCCGCCTCTGACTTGGGGAGGGTCCTGTTTCCTCTCTCCCTGCCTTCCGTTGGGGAGGAGTTCTGCTTTTGTGCAAACCCTACAGAGTGGAAATTACAGCTCAGGTACACTTGAGCCCCAAGCCCTACTAAAGGCCCCCTTAGAACCTGGGTCTGACCCGTTCCTTCCAGGAGCACGGTAGACCCATGTTTAGTGAGCATCTACTATATCTCTTCCTGGGATACCAGCGCTAAAGGAATGGTACCTGGCAAAGCCATCAGAATCCCTGTCCTTGGAGGGGATCTAGTAAGAGACAGATAACACAGATGCTCAAGTCTGGTGTGTATCAGGGAGACAAGGCCAGGCAAAGCAGGCTTAAATGGCAGTCAGGGATATGTGGTGATGCTTGGGACTTGTAATGAATTATGGGTGAGACTAGTGAGTCCTGACATCATTGCAAAGCCAAAAGACTCCCAGGGCAGGGGATCTAGGCTGTTCATGGTGGGTCATGGCCTGCAGTGAAGATTCTCCAAGCATCTGGAAAGTTTAGCCCACTGCACTGGCTGTGGAGCAGAAACAGAAAAGAGACCGTATGTATGCCCATGGTGTTCCCACCTCCTGCACTGGAGTCCTTTATTCTTTGATGTAAGCAGAGCTGGAGGAGGCAGCTTCACTGAGGACATGTGAGCTCCCACATACTGTTGGTATGGATGGGGCAGCCGGATGTTCCATGTGCCTCCTGTGCTTTTGCTTTGAACAGTGCAATGCCCCCCTGGGATAGAGCTTGATCCCAGCTTGTACTTGAACTTGAAATCTGAGTCTCTGCAGCAGTCTCCAGTTCTTTGCAGTGTCTCACCCACACTTGCCCTTTTGTCTCAACAGAGCCTCCTGTCTTGGCAACAGAAGCAAGGGCTAGAAGCAGCATCTCCTCTTCTCATGCGTGAACAGCTAGCTGCCCTCGGAGTGCGTTGACCTGCGTTCTCCCTGGCCTCCTGAGGACCCTACCTCTTCTGAGAGCCACAGGCCATTGAACAATAAACCTTTATCAATATGACTTCAATAAATGTTTCAGCTCGCATATAAATTCCAGCACCCGCTGCCCAGTGGAGGAGACTCGCTCAATGCTCAGCCCATAAAGAAGTAATAATGCAGTTAAAAGGTGGGGCCCGTCACCCTCATAAAGCCAGGGATCGATGCAGGGGAGCTGAACCTGCCTGCCTTGCTACATCCAAAGCAGGAGAACACTGAGCGAGTCTTGAACACAGGGAGATGGTTCTTGGACCTGGAGGAAGCCCTGAGTATGGACCTCCATCCTGATTCTTAGTGGACCACATATCAAGTCGGCTGCGTTCTGTCTCCAGATGGGTCAGGCCTCCATTAATTTCCTTCAACTCAGTAAGCCTTGGTCTTCTCCTCAGGAAAATGGGCAATGAATGTTCTCTGTTCAGAAAATGGTAAGGTGAAACAAAAGCCATGATTCTGATGCTCAAGGAGGCTGAGGTCCCAAGATAATCCAAGGTGGAGAGACATGTACCCATGGGAGGGGGAGGAACTCTTGGAGGGCAATAGGGAGCTGTGGGGACCAAGGCAAACAGGTCCACCGTGGCTCTACCCATGTCTGCCGTGTGAACCTTCAGCTCCAGACACACACACACATATACACACACACACACACAGAGCAGAGCGCTGGAGCTATGATTTTTTTCCCCATCATACAGTCTTCTAAACTCTGCTTGTTGTTTGCTGTGGGCCTCAGGCAAGTTACTGAGCCTCTCTGAGCTTCAGTTCAAAGTTAACCGTTGTTAAGCAGATGCAAGGACCGGTCCTCCAAAGCACACAGTGCACAGTGTTGGGAGACCCAGGGCAGCTTACAGGTTGGCAGGTGCAAAGGCATGCCAGGGACGGAGGGTCAGAGTAGAGGCCTGTACTACTTTGGGGTCATGCTTTCCAAATGCGTCACCCTCCTCAAGACCAACCATTTTCTCTGAACATCTGTAGCTTCCATTAGAAGAGGCATCAAGGAGCAGAGGGTCATGTGCCTCTGAGGATACTTGTCCAGGATGTCAGGTGTCTTTGAACATCTGGGATTTACTCTGCCTGGTGTGTGTGTTTGTTGGCCTGATATCTGTTTATCCCACAGTGACCCACACTGGACACAGTTGGATGAACACTTGGACTTCTCATCCCCACAGGGAATACATTCTTGAAGGGAGAGACTGACCCTCATAAGAGCCACACAGATGTGTGCCCTAGTCTAGCTGTGGCAGCAAAGTGAAAGGGAAGCCAGGGTGTCCCAGTCTATACTGGGAAGGGCTCCCCAGAGGAAGTGAATGTGGCTGCCCAGTGATGAGATCTGCCTGGAGGAAGCCAAGGCACATGCAGGGTCTCTGATGGAAAGAATCATGGGGGCGACTGGGTGGCTGTAAGACTACAGACTAAGCTCCTCCAGAGACATCCCAAGGTTTCCAGAAACCCTGCTGTTTGGTGTCTATGCTGATGATCCTCATACTGTAGTTTGAAGACATTTTGCTCTGGAGAGCTTGTGTTCTTGGGAATATATGATTCTAGTCACCACCAAACTTGGGAAGGTTGGTCACCTTCCCCCACCCCAGACACACACTCATGACCCAGGAGTGTGTTGGGATAATGCTTTTGTACACCGTAAAGATGTGTTACTTGTATTGGTTTAATAAAACACTGACTGGCCAGAAGGTAGGCAGAAAATAGAGGCAGATTAGGAGAATCCTGGGAAGAGAAAAAGCAGAGAAATAGATGCCAGCTAGATGCAGAGGAAGCAAGATGAGAATGCTGGACTGAGAAAAGGCACCAAGCCATGTGGCTAAACATAGATAAAATTAATTTAAGTGTAAAAGCTGGATAGTATTATACTTAAACTGCTGGGCCAGCATTTACTATAATATTAAGCTACCAAGTCAGTTAATTGGGAAGCAGTTGTGAGCCTTGAACTGCTCTAGACAGGACCAAGAAAGTTCCTGCTATAATATCCAACTACACAGGAGTTCCGCATAACTCACAAGTTCTCACAAGGGGAAAGCACATAATGGGATGTACTAGTACTTGCTTGTCTCACATCCCACCTTCAGCATGAGCTTTTCCATTTCCGTTTGTTTACTAACACTGTTATAATGGTGCATGTGTGCAGGTTCCAATGCCATAGCAGATACGTACAAGTCAGAGGACAACTCCCAGAGGTCAAACAGAGATCACCAGGAGAGCACACATCAAATGGCTGTCTCCGCTGAGTACTTGACCCCCACACATGTGCTTTTTTATGTCTGACCTTGACCTTGATTCCAAACATTGCACACATCAGAAACTAGAGGCTCAGAGATGGATGGTAACCCACCAATAAACAGTGATTCCCAACCACAGCATCACCCCGGTCCCTTCATTTCCAGGTTTCCCTTTCCCATTCAATGGCTGGGTCCATCCAGACCTATAGCATGTCCTGGTAAAGAGGTCAGTCCCATCATAGGAACAACATTGGTAATTATTAGGCGAGCCACTTCCTCTTGGAGACTTTGTGTATCTTCCTCTGTAGATGTGAAACACCCACCTACCTTGCATAAGTCCCAAAGGGATAATGTGTAGACAAGGTGGCTATATTGTTGAAAAGCTACTACATATAGGCTGAATTTCTGCCATTTTCTGTTTCCTCACTGGTCATAGACAGCACAGAAGAAAATACTCAGCCAGTATGACAGGAGATGCTCAGAGTGTCCGATCCCAGCTTACAAGTAATTCCTGAAGCTTTGCTCATTGCCTCAAATACAATGGGCACAATGAAAAAAAGCCCAGGTTAGCCCTAGGAGGGCAAATGGAGTAGTATGCTCAAGACTACACCCAACTGGATGGTGACACTTGCCTAAAAGCCAAGACCTGATTACTCCAAATGCCAGGCTTACAGTGTTCTGTGTCAGGTACTTATAACACCTTGTGCACATGTGTGACCCTGTGTGGAGCTGTACGGCCTATCTGCACTGTCCAGACAGAATGACCCTGTAGGGTCCCCGGACATGTGCAGACATGTGCAATGCATTGGTTGAAGAGACCCTCCCCTGCTCACCATCAGTAATTTACTTGAAAGAAATTTCCAGCTTAGTAACAGGTGCCCTGATGAGGCTAGAATGTGGGGACTGATGATCTGAGACCCAAAGGGGTACCTCAGATGGTAATGGAATCAGAACTGTACCTGACAGGGCACTGTGTTTCCATTCAGATGTCAAGGGAAGGAAGTAGGGGTGGGGCTCATCCTGCAGCTTTTGTGCCAGGGAGACTGAGAGAAGATGCTAAAGGGCTTCACTTCCTCAGGGGATGTTGGGACTGGGGACCATGAAAGAATTATAACTTTAAATTTAATGACAGGGACTGAAGAGATGGCTCAGCAGTTAGGAGCACTGACTGTTCTTCTCGAGGACCCGAGTTCAATTCCCAGCATCCCCATGGCAGCTAACAACTGTCTGTAATTCCAAGATCTGACACCCTTACACAGTTATACATGCAGGCAAAACATCAATTTATGTGAAATAAAAATATTTTTTTTAAAAAAATTAATGACAGATCGCTTGCAAAATTGGCTCAAACTTTCTCCTGCTTCTGTCCTTACATACACGTTGGTATATGTCCAATTTTGACATCAGGACGCTTTGTCTGTCCCATTTCATCCATTTGTGATGGCTATGGACCTGCTTTAGCCATAGAAAATTAGCAGAGAAGCCACCTTTCCCACAATGCTTTGCAACAGCAGGTGCTTATATCACAAAGCCATTGAGCTTGGGGGCTGTTTGTTCTTCAGCAGTAGGAAGCTAACAGACACATCTTTATACCTTTATGTCTTTTTAAAAAATTTATCCTATTTTTTTTCAAAATTATGTCTATATGTCTGTGAGTGTATACACATGGGTATAGGTATATGCAGAGGCCAGTTGAAGGCGTTACATTCCCCAGAACTGGAGTTACATACAGGTGGTTGTGAGTCACCCAATGTGGGTGTTGAACTCAGACCCCTCTGTAAGAGCAACATGCATTCTTCATGCTGAGACATCTCTTTGGTTCAGTTCCCTTACTTTCTAGGCCTGTGGTCTTGGGCAAGGGGGGTGGGGGGGAATCACTTCACCTCTCTGAGTCTCAGTTTATCCACTTGTAGAGGAATAATAAGAATGGTGAGGCAACTTCCCAGAGTTCTGTGGAGATCAAGTAAGAGAAGGCATTTGGGGTCAGCAACCCAGCACTGGTTTGCAGAGAGATGCACTAGCTACTGTCTAGGAAGCCCTATGCCTCAGTCACTCTGGAACTAGAGTGCTATTTGCTCCCAGGCAGCACTACAGGCAGATCTGTAATTAAACAGAGACTACGTTAATAGCTCTAGGAACTTCAAGCTGTGCCCTGGCCCCTGGACCCTATTGGAGCCCTAGGCCAACCAGGGCAGGGCCAATGCCAGGGTGGGTGGCCGCAGTGCAGGCTGAGTTCAGTGGTGCAGTTCTCTCTGCTTGCCGGAGCTTGCGTGTTTACATACATCCCATAATCACCATCTGCACAGCCAGCGGCGTTTGTTGCAAATGGGCCATTTCCATCTGTTGAAGCAATTTCCTCAGAGGAATTCGCGTTGATCACTTTTTTATGCAAAGCTTTTGTGGAGACCATTTTTCCCCCCAATGGTTTTTAATAGGTCTAAATATCTGAGGCGCAGGGAGGGGCCTCACAGGAAGGAAGGCACGCAGGGAACAGTGGCTGTGGGCAGCAAAGGTGGGGGAGGCCGAGTTCCCTGACTCCTTCCGCGACTGTGGCCCCCCAAACCCATCACTGTGGCACGCCTCAGCCTGGGTGATGCCATGTCAAATATTTATTGTTTGGAGTTCTTCTGGAATCAGCAGCCCCTGGCTAATGGAGAGACCTCGAAGGGAGGGAGACTGGGGTGTGGTAATTGGCCAAGCAACTGGTGATTCCACTCTGGGCTCCATACCTGAAAGGACCAGATGGGCAATTTTGCATATTTTTGACAGCTGTAATGAACAGGGCAGCTCCGTATTGATTAAATGTCTGAGAAATTAGTGCAGCCCTCGGGAGCTTTGTTATTTACTATTTCTGCTCAAATCTCAGCAAAGTTTACATAAGCAGAAGTTGAGATTGTTGAATGAGATGATAAATACTTTCCAGAGCTCCAGCTCCTCAGACATTGAAAGGAAGACTGACTATGGCTTTGGCATTGAGCTCCTGGAGGGCACATTGGTCTCTGCATCCCCAGTTTCCAGTGTGGTGCCTGGTACATAGTAGGTGTCCAGAAAAAAGTATTCCTTGATGGACAGGGGACAGGAAATCTAAATCTAAATCCTGGATAAGGGGCCTCCAGAAACCAAAATCCCGTGTTGTCCCATGCTTCAACTAGCCTTATACCCCTTCCATAAACAAGGAATCATGTGTACAAGCACCTTCTACTAGTACTACCCTGCACCCTGACTCTGAAGAATAGAGTCTGCTTCCCATGGGGCTTGAATATGCTTATTTATAGCTAATGGGGAAATTTCGATGTCTGCTTGCTCCCAAGGAGATTCACACATACTGAAACTGGAGAATCATAGTGGGAGTCCTGGGTGTGAATCCTGACCCAACCCTCATCTAGCACATGAGCCCATTGCTCAACACTGCACTGTGAGTCTCTGTGTTCAATCAACCCTATTCACAGTTAGATAATGGAATTCTCCTGTGAGTGCTTGGCATCTACAAGCCACAGGTGCTCACATGTACCAGCAAGGAATATTCTTCTGCACAGGTCACTCCAAGAACCATCTGCCAGGAACAAGGAGACTCAAAACCCTAACATATCCATGGTGCTGTCCTGGTTGGAGGGAAGGAGAGAGGGAAAGAGAGGGGAGGAGAGACATGCCCTTGGCTAAGCAAACAGGCATTAGGCATCGTACAGTGGCTTGGCGTGAGGGGGCATATCAGTTCCATGGTTGTATTTAAGCATAACCACAAAACGTAAGATGGTATTGATGAGTTATTTGACCCTCCATAGGAATAAAAGGAGATGGGCATGCAAAGTCAAAAGTGACAGATAGGCTGATGGCAAGATGGCAGTGAGGGTTATGGCAATCAGTTGACAACACTGAGTATGATCCATGTGCTACAAACACGCCCAAGGCTCATTCAGTTAGACTATGAGCTCTTGAAGATATTTGTGGGCAAGAACTTAGTTTATTACCTGTGTGGATGATGGGTGGGTGGGTGGTAGATGGATGGGTGGAGAAGTGAATGAATGAATGGGTAGAAAAGTGAATAGATGCATGGATGAATGGATGGGCAGATGAATAGGTGAATGAATGGATAGATGGGTAGAAAAGTGAATGGATAGCTAGAAGATGTATGGACAAATAAATAGATGGGTCAATGAAAAAAATGATAGAAAGAAGCAAGAATAGAAATAGTAGATGAATAGGTTGAAGGAAAAATGAATGGGCTACTGGATGGGGGAAATTTGGATGAATGAATGGAAAAGAGGTAGGAATGGAAGAAGAAAAATGTAAAAAAGGGAGATAATGAGGCCTAGAGAGAGGGTCAAAGAGAGAGGTGGGGAAGGAGGCAGTGTTCTATGGT
Source organism: Sigmodon hispidus (assembly GCA_004025045.1). NCBI lineage: Eukaryota > Metazoa > Chordata > Mammalia > Rodentia > Cricetidae > Sigmodon > Sigmodon hispidus. The sequence goes on from PVIH01014956.1 coordinate 9,998, forward strand.
GCTGTGAACTCTGCCAGGCAGGACACAGGGGCTGGAATGCACTCGCTGCATGCATCATGGAATGTTACCATACTTCATTTATTTTCCCTCCAATTAGGTAAAAAGCCTGTTCCATTAACAGCTACCCTTGCAGATCCAGACAAAATTAACTCCTGGTGCCTCGTCCCCACAGCAGGGCAATTGATTCTTCCCCATAATCCACTGATTTCATTAGCAATACATTTATTTGGTACATGCATTTTGCCATGCTGCTGCAAGGAAATGGCCCTGCAAGGTGCAGGGTGTGGGGGAACGTTTGGAATATTAACCAAATCGCTATTGCTGCCATGGCGGTGCTTAAAGATCATATGTAAATCAAATGTCAGGGGAGAACATTGGAGCTGGGCTGTCAGGAAACAATTTAGCGGTGGTTAAAGGCACAGATCATGGCTGGGTGAATCGTGAACTTTGAGAAGGGAAATCTAGAGTGGATTCAGAGCCAAAGAGACGTAGAGGAGGAAGGATGGGGGCTGGGGAACCAGGGCTTTCTCTACTCTCCAACAGTGAAGAGCAAACAAGAAGTGTGTTCACTTTTAAATATTCACAGACAGCTGAAGAATTCTTCCATCCTCTCCACCCTGCCCCATAAGTAGGGATAGTAAACGGTATGAAAAATCAGACATGTGGGAGAAGTGTCCAGAGAAGGTACTCATGCTGCAGAGAAGGCTTTAGTGTTGGTATGGTGTGCCCCAGGATATGGGAACGGGAATTTCGTCTTGACAATTATTACTTGTTAGTTGGTTGATTCTCTGTGTGTGCATATGTATTTGTGTGTGTGTGTGTGTAGCATATGTGCTTTTGTGAGTGTGTATGTGCATATAGGAATGTGTGAGTATACATGTGTGCTTGAGTGTGCAACTACGCATGTCTGTTCTTTGGTGGTTGGCAAGCTCAAGCTTGGGATGAAGCATACACGTCACAGGTATCTAGGTGGGGACTGCTGTGTGTGTCATCCTGAAGCCACCTTCAGAATCCATGTGCCCACTCAGCATGCTGGTTTACTCCCTGGGGCAGTGGGACTTCACAACTTCTAGAGCTGCAGAGGCTGCTTTTTCCAGGACCAACCATGCCTTTTCCTGTGGGTGCATTCCTGGACAGATTGCTTCAGAGCCCAGGTCAGATATAGCAGCCAGTCCATCAGCTTCTCATGTCCCAGTTTCCCACATGCCTGCAGCACCTGTGACAACAGAGACCAATAGGGATGGAGTGTGTCTACACCCAGCAGGCAGCAAGTGCCCAGTCATGGGCATCTCCATCTGTCCTTTGCCCCCATGTCTCCCTGGGAGGGTCATTTAAAGCTGATTTGGATTCCCTCCCTATGAATATGGGCAGGGCATAGGGAACCACTTCCCAGAGTCCCCAGTTCCCCTAGGGAAGTCTTCTCCCTCGGAAAGCCATTAAGAATTTAATTTCTTATCATCTTCTAGTCAAGCCAGCCCGAGTGTTATGAATAATATCCTATTAGCAGAGACATTCAAACAATCACTGCTAACATGTTCTCAGGAGTGATGATGGAGCGTCCTCAGGAATCGCCGCTTATCTGCAACCCTCTCAGCACACACTCCATCAAGCCCTGCAGCACCAACCCCTCCACTGTCTCAGATCTCAGATCAGAAGCGCTCTAAGTGGATGTACTCAGAAGCTGAGCTAGACACAGCTCAGGGCTGTGGGCCGCCCAAGGTTTTCAACCTGTCTGCCTTGAGGGACAGGATGCAGGATCCCAGGATGCAGCCAAGCAATATCAGGAGACCTAACTAAATTACAGACATGGACAGATTCAGTAACAAGAAAACAGGGACCACAAAACCATGCTATCAAGTGAATAAGACAGGAAAGAGTGAACACAGAGAAGGGATATTTGAAGAAAAAGAAAATGAGCCAGGCATAATGATACACATCATCCTAGCCACCCAGGAAGCCAAAACAGAAAGATGGAAAATGAGTCAGCCTAGGCTACAGAGTGAGTTCAAGGCCAGCCAGGTGATTCCAGCACTCTGAGGGCCGCCACAGAAAGATTGCAAGCTCCAAGACTGTATGAACTATATCGTGAGCAGCCAGTCTGAGGTAAGAGGCCATATTAATATAATAATAACTGAGAGTCAAAGATTGCTGAGATGAGTGGTGATCCAGTAAGATGCCCCATGTCTAGCCACAGAAGTTTGAAGTCTCTGGACAGTCCTTTCCTGTTCCAGGGTCCAGGCTACCTTCAACAGAAACTCCCCTTCTGCTTTCTGCCAGCAACAGGAATGCCTCCACCAGCAGGAATGACATAGACCTCATTTCCCTAATGACCAGGTTCCAAAAGCCATTCCTTGGTGATGAGGATGTGTGTGTCTACACCCAGGGCCTTGCTGTTCAATACGGAGGTTCTCAAAGGAAACCCTAGCCATAAGCACATACAGGATTCCTGTCTGTTTCATACCTCTTCCAATAGCACTCCTCTGGTACTATGTACTCAGTACCTTGGAGCCTGACCCCACTTGGGTCTCATAGTCGCTCTTCATGATACCATGAGGCTCAGGAGCCCAATATCCTGGGCTAGTGAGAGCCCATTTCTGAAGCTCATTCAGAGGACCTTTTCTTGTGTGACATTGCACTCTTTAGCCTTTGGGGATACCAAGGACCCTTTCTAAGGGTGGGGTATGGTGCCAGGTTACAATATAGAGATGTGCAGACTCACTGAGGCCCAGTATTAAACCTGGTGGTAATTTCACATTGCAGAGACCATGAACTGTAATTTCTTCATGCAGGTGAGTGGAGGAGAAGGATCAAGTGTTGACAAAACTACATTGTAACAGGTAAAGCCTATGAAGACCTGGGCCCTCTGCTCCCAGCATGCAACAGCCCAGAATGTTACCTTCATCTCCATGACCATCTCTCAGCCTCCCAAGTGCTCAGGTTACAGGTTTAAGCTACCACAGGCTCTGATTTCACTCTAATCAGATCACTTGGGTCCTGAAGAGTGAAGTCCGGTTTGAAGCCTCTGCTGGTCCCAGTGCAGGGGCCTCCTCACCCTCCCCTCTCACACCTCATTCTAGTCCTGCTCACTGCCCTGCTTCAGAGCGGCTGGACAGAGAGGGCAGCGTGGAGACACTTCCTCCTTGGACCACTTGCATGCTTAAACGCTTCTCTTCCTTTCGCTCTGACCTTGGGTGGCTGCGGTCGGTCGCATAAGTGAGCAGTGATAGACTCTCCGTCACCGTTCGATGCCCCAGGGAACGCTTTAAAGCCCTCCACTGGAGTATTTTTATGCAGACCATAATTTCCTTTAAGACCTTCACTGCGTCCCCACAGCCTCCTTGCCCTCTCCTCCCTGGAGCACACGCAGAAGAAAAGCCACTGCTAATGAGCGGACAGGGATTTTCAGACAGGGCAGCTGTGCCACCCCAAGCTTACGCCGCTCTACCAGCACAGGGTCTCCATTCTGCTGCCTAAAATCAACTTTTGGAAATGATGGGGAGCAGGGCCTGCTATAGGGGCCCAGGAGAGAGAAGCTAGCACCGTGCTACGGTAAAGTCAAAAGAGAGGGCAAGCAACATGTTGCTTGCTTGATGCCACACTGTGATAGAGGGCAAAGCAGACTAAAGCCCAGGAGTCCAAGCTACCATCCACCAGGCATCAAAGCAGCCATGTCCCTGACCCTCCAGGGCTGGCTACTATCCCTGGATCAGAAGCCAAGTCCTTCTCCATTGTGGCTAAGGTGTGCTGGCATCTCACTGGCTTCAATGGTATCTTTTGTATTCTTAGAACTCTTCCCACCTAAGTACCACCTTCTCAGGGAAGTCTGCCCACTGCCACTCCTAACAATGGCTCCATCACTGTCTCTCCATTACAGTGGGCACATCCTACACTTTTCTCTGTGTGCTGACCCAGCTGGACTTCCTATACTGGGATGGCCTTGTTTGTAGATGTGAGTGCTTTATATTGTTGGCTGACTGACTGACTAAGTGCAGGGACATAGCAAGATACTGAGGTTCAGAATTAGGATGAAATAATTAAACTCATCTTCAGTCACAAAATATAAAGGGCAAAAAACCAAACATCCGTTAAAAACAACATTGAAAAGTTTTAAGTAGAGTGCTGTGAAAAACCATCTCAAAGCCAGAGGTAAGAGGAGTGCTCAGCAACACCGACCTTTGACCTCTCACCAAAGCTCAATCTGTCATGACTGCTGAGGCCTAATTAAGTGTCCTTTGTGTTTTGTTCCCAAATTGTACCTTGCCTCAGCCCTGTCTCGTTTCTGTCCCCATGTTACACCGAGTGTCTCTGGGACTCAGTGTGAGACACTCAACCTCTCTGGTTCTCTCTCTCCTCTTGGGTAAATTGGAATGGGCTGTGTGAAGCCCTTGTCTGAGTTGGCAATGAAGGGACATCATGAAGCCATAAAAGCATGAGGGCAGCATTCTCTGAGTGAGGAGGATGGGATTTGGAATGTTAAGTACCTTGCGTCAAGTCACATTTTGTGAGGCACAGTGCTGGGCTTCGAATACTCATCTGTGCTTTCTGGAGTCTCCCCAAATCCACCCATGTCAATGACTTAAGGCAAGTGTGGGAAGGAGTGAAGAGCAGACAAGACTGGACCCCGGGCACCACAGTCCCAGCTGAGGCCCTTCCCGGAACCACTGTGAGCACCTGGAACTTCAGAGACTTCTTATAGAGTGAAATAAAAGGTAAGGGAAAAGGCTCCATAGGGTGCTGAGGCACACCACGATGGCTACCCAGGAGGCACCAACCCTCCCTCCCCATGTGCAGCTTCACACCTTGCGCTGCCTGTCTGTGTCTTCTCCAATGCCATGAATCCCCACAGGTGCTTCTTGCAACATAAAACAGTGAGATGGGCCTTGAGGAGGAATAGACATTCTCTGAGAAGAGGGGCTCTGAGGCTCTCTCTCTCTCTCTCTCTCTCTCTCTCTCTCTCTCTCTCTGTGTGTGTGTGTGTGTGTGTGTGTGTGCTCCTGGCTGGACTGAAGCTCACTATGTACATCAAGCTGGCCTTGATCTCACAGAGATCTGTCTACCTCTGCCTCTCAAGTGATGGAAAAAAAAACAACAACAAACTTTTAAAAACATCCCAGACGTCCAACCTCATCAGTTCCTACAAGGCGAAAGGTAATGTAGAAAGAGCTGACACTAAGGTCAGACATGGTCCTGACCCAAGCTGTATGTCCTTGCAGAGTCTTCCCCAATCTTAGCATTCCTTTACTGAAGAGAGAATGATTGGCAGGTCTTTAATGCACCCTGTCAAGAACCACAGGTGGCACTACACAAACTCACCTGTAGAGGGCGCTCATATTCACATGACACTTCCTGGGTCTGGAGATTCTTATGCTGGCTGGACAGAAGCCCCAAGATCCCAAATCTGAGTGCTCACATCTGTAAAGGGGAATACTGATGATGCCTACAGCATGGCAGAGAGAAAGGACAGGACAGTGCTTGGCTCTGCTGAGGTCTCTGGAGACCCAGCTTGTTCCACCCTAAGCAGGGTTTCATTCTTTCTGCTGCTGGCCAATGCTGCTGCTGTGGGTAGATAGGGAGGCTCTAGTTAGCCTTTGCTATCTGCTGTGCATCCAATCATGACACCCTTGAATTTGAGCGATGACAAAAAAAATAGGGAACTGGAAGGGAGGAGGTCTGAGACCTGGGGATGATATAAGACCACATTCACAGACTACTTTTGAAACACAAATATGGACAAAGAGGAGAAGAAGATAGAAGAGACATTGGCAGGCCGGGCATAAAACACCAGGGTCTAGATTGGAAAGTTTGCAGTCAAGGGACAGGAACAGCAGTGTCCATAATCCTAGAGAGTTGGGAGTACACATAGAGACCCTCCATAGACTCAGGGTGCCATAGGAACCTTCAGACTTGTCACAAGGAGCTTAGGAACTGGTGGTGTGTATATCTCATATGCCCACACAGTATTGCTGTAAGCTCACTCGTGTGTGTGAATGTCTACAGATGTGCACACTGTGTGTACTTGTGTGACTTTGTGCATGGAAATGTGAAAGGTATTTATCTCAGATGAGGCAGCAACAACAGCAGAGGGAACCCCATTCAAGCCTGGTTGAGTGAGCCAATGGGTTTATTGGAGTTGCTTACACAGCAAGTGTCACTCAAAGGCGGCTGCCTCCCTTAAACCCTCCCCAGCATGGTGAACACCTGGGCAAACTGCACCCTTGGAGCAAGCAGCTTGGAGTCTCTCTCCTGCTCCTCCTCCCTGCCATTTTACTGCTTGTATAGCCTTTGGGGCCTGTGCTTGTGAACTCTGTAAGTTTCAGGGCTAGCCTGAGCTTTGTGAGTTTCCCTCTTCCTTCCAGGAGGGATGGTTTCAGCTGTAAGGAAGTTGCACCTAGCAGTACTTCCAGCAGAGGGCATCCCATGTTTCACTGTGAGGCTTACCAATGTGCTGTGGGCATCTGCATGCATGCTTTGCCCTCCCTCCAGTTGACTGGAAGTCCTATCTCTACAGAGAGGGCTCAGGAAAGGCTATGAAGTAGCCATGAAAATGGCTCAGTGTTAAGTCTGTGCTATCTGGGGTGAGCAGGTTTACATCTCCCCAGGATGTCTGGAGCAGAGTGTAATCTAGACTGATCCCTACAACCTCAGTCTGGATGCCCCCTGAAACTTTGTACCTCTACCCAGCTCTGACTGATCAAATGACCAGCACCCAATATACACAGACATTTCCATGCCCCTGACCTTAGCTAGGGAAAGTACCAAGCTATGACTGACAAACAACCACTCTCCAGCCTTAGTTACCTCTTGAAAAATCATATTTTTGGAGAGAAATACCTGCAAAATATACTTGTTCTTCAGTAGTTTAAATGGAGGCCCTTAAATGAAACCTCAGATCTGCCATGAATGTTATTTACTCTCTATCGATGAATGGAAGACTCTTCCTAGTGTTCTATCTACTCAGGACCTGGCCCCCACCAGGGATGCATCCCAATGATGTCCAGCCTCCCAGTTCACTCAGACATCAGGGATTCCTTTATCCACTGTCCCTAAAGCTGCTCCTCTGCCCTGGAGATCTGTCATTTCCAACTGCACACAAGAAAGCTGGCTCACTGGCCCTTGTGTGTAAATGCAGAGAACTTGGAGTGATAGGTTAGTGGCCAGAGAGGTCACAGGCCAGGGACATGCACTCTGGCTCTGAATGGAGGCTGAGTGCCCCCATACCACAGCCAAACAAAGGCTCTTCTTCTCATTCTCTCTTCCTCTCTCTCTTCCACACTTCACCCTTCCCCCCTTCCTCCCCTCCCTCCCTCCCTCTCTCCCTTCCTTCTTTCTTAGATGGCTTTTTCTCAATAGACGTAAAACATCCCAGGGAAAGCATGGGTTGTGTGTGTGTGTGTATGTGTGTGTGATTGTGTGTAGGAGGCATGTGTGTGTGTCACTGACAGGGTTGGCTATTTATAGAAACATGGCTGGCTCAAGGCAGTTGCAGCATTAAAGAGTCCAGCCACAGCATGGTAGGGTCAGCAGCCACACAGTCAGCTTTCTACTTCTGATACAAACTTAGTGCAGGACCTCATGGGAACCTCCTGAAAGGTGTGAGCTCCATGCCCCTTAGCAGGAGATGTTAAAGGGTCCAGTCTCAGAGTCTTATAAACATAAGCTAGGATGCTCTGATATCCTCAACCTCAGAGAGTGTCCCTGAACAGCGCATCCCCCTCCCACAGGCAGGAGTGTGGTGCTATAGCTACCTGGGTCTCAGGGTGCCACACACTGTGTAGGTATGACACTGGAGACTTCCATAGAGGCCAGGAAGATAGTAAACTGCTCCAAAGCAACACAGGTCTCTGCCCATTTGGGGACAAGACACTTTGCCCACATAGTGGGCACATGGGATAAATACAACCAGAGCCACACGTGGACAAGCACACTTGTACCTCAAGCATCAGTCCCAGAGTGAAACAGGTGAGGTGTGGAGACCTGTGGGTCCCTTCTATGTTCTCAATGACCGCTTGCCCACATCCCTGTGGGACTCACAGAGTGATGGGGATCTTGACTCAGGTGGTCTAGTTCAAGACCACTGCTCTTTCGCTGGTGAACTCGGAGCAGAGGCTTGGCTAGCTCATGCTCACAGATTCTCACCAATGCTCTCTGACTTTATCAGTATGAGTATCTTGAGCTCTACCCCATCTACAGATGAGGAAACTGAGGCTCCTGTAGTGTCCTCGGAGTTGGGCAACTAGTCACCTATGGGCCAGAAAAGGTGACCTGGGCCCAGAGGTCATCACTCACAGGCTGTCTTTCTATGGACTTACATGGGAGTTTTGTACTCCCCACTACACAGGTGCCACCCATGACTCCCATTCCTTTGCCTTCTTGTATAGTAGGGTCTTTATTGGCACCTGCTCATGAGGGGTGATGGACAGCAGAACTCAGGACCTCTGACACCTTGGAACTCCAGGCAGGCTGGCACCCCAGGGTCCCTGGGCACAATTCCCCTGCATGCTCATCTGGTGAGAGTAAGCAGATGGATTTGTTGGCCAGTCTCGACAGCCTGCCAGCTGGCCCTGAGTACCTGGTGGTTGGCACCTTGGCCACTGGGATGGGCCACAGGCCTGCCTACCATAGACATGAGGCTGGCAGTGTAGAGCAGATGGGCTGGTCGCTCCATTGGCTGTCCACAAAGCTGCCAGCTGGCTTTATCACGCCTGGTGCCTGGGCACCTCTGGGCTGGTTTCATGAGCAGGGTGTTGGTGTGTTGGCTTTGGGGGATGGGCAGCTGGAATGAGAACAGAGGCAGCAGTTCTTTGGCCCCTCCCAGATGGCCTGTTAAATGTCCCAGGGTCTGAGCTGTGGCGATCCACCCTGTTGGACATATAGGAAGACAGAACTTCTGTGCTCTGGAATTTGCCTTGATTTTTCACAAGGGCTGGCTTTCAAGGAACAACTTACATCCTTGTCATCAAATCTGTCACCCTAGAGTCATTGAGCTGTCAGAGAAACTGTCTTTTGCCAGCACCTTGGGTTCTGACAGCTACCCTCTGCCCCTGAACCCCTGGAAGCCTTCCCCTTCCCAGTCTGGCTATTTCAAAGTTCCACTCCCTTGGCCAACAGAGGTCCAGGCGAAGGATGCTCTATAGAAACCTGGGGATGGGTGATCCTGCCCCCCACTTCTTCCCTCTTCTCTCACTCTGAAGTAAGTGAGTCAGTCACTAGCACCCTGGAGAGGCCAAGGCCCCCAACAAACACACACACACACACAGTGAGGGTAACCCTGATTTGATCAATGCACAGTCTAGACATCTGTAGAACTATGGTGACTGACCCATAAATGCATATCACTGCCATGTGTTTATTAAAAGGGGCAAAAAAGTAATTTTAGTTTAGGCTCACTGGTAGAGTGGTTGCTATGCATATACAGCCCCCCCCCTTGGGCTCAATCCTCAGCACTGAGACTAAAACTAAGGAGGAGGGAGACAGGAAGGAAGGAAGAATAGAAGGAGGAGAGAGGGCAAACAGGAATAATGGAGGAACTTGGCAAAGGGACCATTCTGTATACAGTTTCCAGTACTTGCGGTAATGTTACAGTATTAATATTGTCCCAGGTCCTCACTACTTGGGCTGGAAAAGGAGACCTTAGGAGATAAAAAGCATTTTTCCAATGGTGGGGTGACCTACAGGTGCCGAGGGTGACCCCTTGTCCAATACAACTGTGTCCTTTTTAAAAGAGTACCTCGGATACAGACACAGACAGAACAGACAGAGGGATGGAGATGTTTAAAGAACACTGAGATCACCATGTGTCTGGGAAGGTGGTTTCCCCGGCCCCAGAAGGAGCCATCAATTTTCCCATGTTCCACTCTGTAGAACCTCCCCCCACACTCTGTCCCTCCAAGTCTCTGCCTGGGTATTCTGTTCCAAAACCCCAATCAGAAAGCGCAGGTCTTCCAGTGATGGTCAGTGATCAGAGCGGATTTCCAAAGGGACTCTGGGCACCCTCAATCACACATCAGCACCATCAATGTCTTTCCTGATCCTGTGCCGTAGTGATCAGAAAGAAGGGAAGACAAAATCACACAGGACAGAGCTAGGAGGTGCTGTCCAGGCAAGAGAAATCCAGCCTCATGGTTTCAGGGCCTGTCAGAGATAAAGAGCAACTACCATTGAGCACCAGCTTTGGAGGCTCAGAAGATGTGGAGTTCAGCCTCAGACCACCTTCTCAGAGAAAAGCTGCTTAACCCTTGTAGTCTCCAACAGGAAGACAAATGAAAATACAAATAAAAAAGTTTACAAAATTCACTTCATCCTAAAAACACCCTGGTGGCACTATTGGGCCTTATGTCAAACTCTGGACAAGTTTTTAGCTCAGAAGTTGTAGCAACTGATTTGTAAAACAGAAAAAGGAGCTGATGAGATGGCTCAGTCGGTAACATTACTTATCACACAAGAATGAGGAGCCAAGTTCCACCCTAAGAAGTCATGCAGGAAGTGTGATATCCTGGGTTTATAATTCCAGCTGGGGAGGTGGTGACACCTGATTGCCTTGGGGTTCACTGGGTAGCCAGCCTAATCTTATTAATCCTAGGCCACTGAGAGGCCTGTCTGGAAAACCAAGTAGACAGTGTGCCTGAGTAATGATAACCAGCCTATACACACACACACACACACACACGCACACACACACACACACACACACACACACACACACAGAGATACACATGTTTGCAACTGTGCTTGTACATATTACACACTGTATTTTGACAGTATACACACTAGCTTCTCTGCAGCAAAGAGCACAAAGTATGTGCTCAAGAAATAATAGGTCGGGCTGGAGAGATGGCTCAGAGGTTAGGAGTGCTGACTGTTCTTCCAGAGGACCTGAGTTCAATTTCCAGCAACCACATGGCAGCTAACAACTGTCTGTAATTCCAGGATCTGACACCCTTACACAGTTATACATGCAGGCAAAACACCAATTCACATTAAATAAATAAATAAATATTTTTTAAAAAAGAAATAACAGGTCAGAAGATTTCTTTGTCTCATTCCCTCTTATTTCTTTTCATTTTTCATATTCCCTCTCCCCCAGAGAGATAAACATCATGTAGGATTTCCTTAAAATTTAGGTATAGAATATATGTGCCATCAAAATAAACTGTAATGCAAGAGGCAGTGAGCTGTCTCTGCACAGAAGCCCTCTGCCAGTAATACCACATAGACTTCGCTCTTTTTCCCAAATGATGAGACAGCCTCCCAAGAATTCAGAACCCCTAGATGTGAGCAGAAGGGACTGTGGAGAGCCCAGTGTGCAGATGAGGAAACTGATAACCTTGTAATCAGGACAGAGACAGGCTTTCCCAGGCCCTCACTGCATAATTCTTCCCAGCTTGTGTGGCCCCAGCCAGTGTGAGTAAAGGAAGTTCACACTCTGTGAACTCTAGGGAATGTGCTCTAGAGTGGCTGGGGGAGGTGGGGAGCTGGGGAGGCCTGGATCCTCCTTCCTGAGCCCACTCCACTAGAGCCTACATAAACCTTGCAAAGAGACAGGATCCAGCTCTTAAAAGTAAAGTTCTAGAAGGCTCTGAGTCTACCCCGAAGCCTGCCAGAGTGTCAGGAATATTGATAACTCCAGAGACACAAAGACAGGCAGCCTCCTTGATGGCCTCTAATGTACAAGTCAAAGACACACAACCTGAGCATCAGTGAGATGAGCACTGAGTCTCAGAACCAGAGAAAGCAGCTTCCATAGAGCCAAAGAGCAAAAACCCACCATGTGAACAACTGGGCCAGACATGCCCGAGACACTATGCAAGAATAGGAAGATCTCTCTATCTTAGTTTCTATTGCTGTAATGAAACATCATGACCAAAAGCATCGTGGGGAGGAAAGGGCTTATTTTACCTTCTAGCTAACAGCCCATCATGAAGGGAGTCAGGACAGAGATTCAAACAGGGCAGGAACTTGGAGGCAGCAGCTCACACAGGCCATGGAGGCAGCTCTGCCCGATTGTGCTCACCTTGCTGGCAAGTCTATCTCTTCACTGTCAGTAGAGCCAGCTTTAGGATTCCAGCACATACTGATGACCAGCTGAAACATCCAGCCTCGTGGACTGAGCAACTACTAGATTCCTGGATTTCTCCTTGCACAGCCAGTCATTGTTGGATTATAGCCTGTAAGTCATTCTAATAAACCCCTGAGAGAAAGAGAGAGAGAGAGAGAGAGAGAGAGAGAGAGAGAGAGAGAGAGAGAGAGAGAATTCACTCTGTAAGTTTTGTACCTCTAAAGAACCCTGACTGATACAGTATGCCTTGCCCATGCTGTTCATGGGACTGTCACATGGCGGGGGTTGTGATTCCCTCCCTAGAAAGGGATAGATTGTTATTGTTTTGTTGTGTTTTGGTTTCTTGAGACAGAATCTTAGGTGTCCCAGGCTGGGCCTTGAACTTGTTACTCAGCTGAGAATGACCTTGAATGTCTGATCCTCCTGCCTCTACTTCCCCAGTGCTGAGATCATAGGTGTGTACCACACACCTGCTTTATATGGTTCTGGTAATCAAACTCAAGGCTTCATGCATTCTAGGTAAATAATCTATCAACTGAGCCATAGCCTCAGCCCCTGTCTTTGGCAAAGGACAAGTGTAGTGGGGGAAAGGACCACCTATGCCCGTGGCATGCTAGGGTCTAGTTTCAATAGCTCAGAAGCCTCTCTCTAGGTCTGCGAGTGATTTATAGATAAGAAGGAGGCAGGATGACGGACTGAGGGGTGAAGCTTCCTCAAGTCCTCTGCTTGCACTGGCTGATAGCCCCTGTTTTCTAAAGCAGGGAGGGGATGAATGGGGGTGGGGGCATGGGGGCTTCCCTGTGTTTAACCCAACAGAACAATCTCTTTCTAGACCTTAACTATGAGCATCCCCTGGTGCAGAGGGCGAAACGGAGACTCAGGGGGATGCTAGCAATTACCCAAAGTCTAGGGTTGGTGGAGCTGAGCGTACATTGCTGGTACACTAGCCTGTCACCCTCCACGTGACCTTGAGAAAAGCCTGCTGGCGTCTGCCCTGCCCACTCTGAGTCCTGTGGGAGGAAGACCTAGCAGTATCCATCCACACCCTCTCCACCTCCCTCCACCACCTCCGCATCCTGCAACTCCCGGGTCATGTATAAAACATTCCCAGCCACCACTTATTCCTCATGCATTTTCCATGAGTCCGAGCTTGAGTTAAAACATATAAACATAAAAATACCAAGAAGCACTTTTTAAAAAAAAAAAAAAAGCCATGTTTCAAAAAAATACCAAGAGACCCATTTCTGCATGCCCTCCTCCCTGGCCCCCCCCATCAGCTCTGCTCTGCCTTCTTCCTGGCCTCTGCTCCACTGGTCTATGTTAACATCACCCTGCTTCTTCAGAGCTTTATCCCATCATCTTTTTTATCTTTCTCCTTCTCTACTCCTGCTTCCTATTCTTTCTCTCCTCAGTCTTCCTCAGAACCATTTTCAGGTGGAACCCAAGTCATTTTTGTACCTTCCTATCCCCCTTATATCTGACCAATGGGGTTCAAAGCCACAGAACTGAGGGTTCCAAAAACGATGGAGATTTGAAGTGCTGGGGATCTAGGTTTTGTTGGCAGGTGTGTGAACTGGTATTGGTCACTTTGAAGATTTCTGGGAAGCTTGTACTCTGCTCACAGTGAGCAATGTCTCCAGGTCTCCCAGCAAGGCCTCATCTCCTCAGAGGTGTCCAGGAGCTGCGTTGCAGGCTTGGCTTGTGAGCGTCAGATAGTTTTGTCCCCATGACCAGAGTCCAGTGTGGTCACGTGCTGACATAGTTCTTACAGGAATGAATGAATGACAGAGCGAGGTGTGGTGACACAGGCTTGAAGTTCAAGCTCTGTAGAGATGGAGGTAGGAGGATTCAAGGCCTGGTTACTGGAAAGAGAGAGACTTTTTTTAAAAAAAAAAAAGCTATACTAATAGCATTGGTTAATCTCAAAATTTAATATTTTACTAAAAGAAAGAATTTAAGGTTCCATGACCATAAAGAACACAAGTATCTGACATTGTGTGTGGCCATCTTCTGGGAGGATAGAGACTCTCTCAACTGATGAAAACTCCAGGCAGAACAGGTCCACACAGACCACCCTGCTGGTGATTTGAGCTGCTCACTATATGGGAGTTTGACCTTTAAAAAAACAGTCATGTGCTAATACCTATGACTATTATTAATGAATATTGCTCTTTTCACAGGCCACACCATACATTGCTTCACTGTTGTTATTAGCTACTGTTATCATGTGGAATCAGGGACACTGATTTCAGTGTTTGTACCATTGTTGGCTGAGGTAGACATGAGCATTTTCCCACAGGTCAGAGGCCCCACAGACACAATCAAGCCTAGAACAGCCAAGTACCCCTGGAGTCTGGAATGGCCTGTCCGGGGAGAATTCTGCCCCTGCCCACTCTACACATCTCTCTGGGGTTGGGTCACCTTCTCCCAGTATCATCTCTAACTTTTCTGGTTAGTTCAGCCCTAGCCCTGAAAAGCAGCAGCACAAAGCCAGGGAGAGGTATTCTGCGTACCTTGAAAGTGGCCTTGCCTACAGAGGCCACCAAACACCATAATATCCCGAAAATGTAGCTAGAGAGTCCCTCGTCAGCCTGGGGACTCTGAAAAGGGCCTTTATTTGTGTTTTTGTTGCTTATTACCTTCCTCTCAGAAAGAAAGGGAAACAAACCCAGCTCTGTAGCCTCAACAGTGTGGGTGTGAGCCCTCGAAGGCTCCAGTAAAGCCTGCTTATTTTCACTGAAGGGGAGACACAGATCGGGGAACTCCAGCCCTATTAGTTAAATAATGGTGCTTAAAAATTCATCGGGTTTAGGCACCTCCCTCCCCTAAAAAAAATCCAGAATTTTTCTATTGAGTATACTTTTTCCCTTGCCCATGAATATTAATGTCCTTCTCAGAAAGATCTACTTGAAAAAAAAAAAAAAAAAAAAACAAGAATGAATTAAGTACCTGCAGGTTTTTCTAATTCCTCTTTTTTGGTGACACGCCGTCATTACATCAAATTACTGAGATGGGCCTGCTCTTTCTCTCTCCCTCTCTATTTTTTTCTTTTTGGGCGAAAATTATGGAATATAAAGTATATGTAAATGGAGCAAAGAAAAAGGAAAAAAAAAACCTGTGAAGGAAGGCCGGGAAGGGAAGCATTGGGTATTCAGCCCGCGTAGCAGTCAGCCAATTAATCAAGAACAGGCTGCAGAAGGGATGAGTTCGCCCTTCATGTTGATGGGGCCGGCGCGGGGCAAACGCTACGGCACCTGAACTCACGGTTAGGCATGCAGAAAGGGATCATGGGAATATCTTGCAGCCTTTGTCTTCCTGGTGAAGGATGGAAAATGTCAAGCTGTTGTTTGGCTGGATCGAGGGGGGTGGGGTGGGGGAGAGACGGGAGAGAACTGCAGGCTGGAGAGGAGAGGCTTTAACTCTTTGAGGACCTCTCTACCTTCCTTCACTCCGAGCCCCCTGCCTCCACCTTCAGCTCCATTCCTGGCAACTCCCACTTCTCAGAACAGCTGTGGGAACTCTGTTTGTCTGTGCAAACGGCAAGTGAGAAAGGACTGACGGATGGTGACTTGTGGGCTGTGGCCAACAATGGTGTGTGTGTGTGTGTGTGTGTACAAGTACACACACTGTATATGTGCATGCACACACATGTACACATATGTGTCAGAGGAGGAAGATAAGAGAAATTCTGTCTCCCCCAGACATAGTCTTTGTTCGTTCTGGAGAGAATGTGTCTGCTGTCCTCTCTTTCCAGCCATCATTGCCCCTTGGGGGGCATCTTGAAATCTGACAGAGGCTGCCAGAACAGTGGTTATGACCAGGAATTGAAACTGAGGTGTCTTGGGACTTGCTGTGTAAGTACCCAGCCTGCCCACAAAAGCGCTGGTTGGTACCATGAGAGCATTTGAACTGAGGTGTAGCCCTGCCAGACTTGGAAATTTATAGGCAAGTGTGGCAGGGCCCTTAGCTGGGTCTGGTATTCACACCAATGACAATGAGCTGAACAACAGTGATCATATTTTCCAACCTTGTCAGCTGACCCCAACCCCAATTCCTGTCATGTGTCCTTTCTAGATACAGGCAGATCTATGGTCCCAAGGACAGTTGCACCAAACGTCAGCCAACTGGTGTGTGGTTCTTCCAAGCTGTACCAGAACCTACCTGGAGGTGCGAAGGATCTACTCTGCAGAGAAGGAATCCAAGAACAGGGATGTGGTAAGAGATACAAGTCACATCTCTAGGACACACAACAACCACTGTCTTTTCTAGGGGTGGATGACAGGGCCTTAGATCCTGGTCCTCCTGCCTCCTCACACCATCCGTATCCACCCCAACTCACCCCTAGTCACCATGAGCCCTGGGACTCACCCAAATACTATTCCAGGCATGATCCACAGTCCATGAGTCTTCCTGAGAACTTGGTACAAATGCACAGACTGTTTCTTTCTCATTCCTCAATGGTTCCAGTGCCCACTGATATCTGAGGAATGATGCTCTGACCTTAAACCCCAACTGATTTTCTACCTGAGACCGGCCAGGTAGCTTATACCCCACAGATACAGGACAGGACACCTTTCAGGGGCAGGGAAGGCACAGACCTCCTCTGACATTCCCCCCCCCCAACATTCACATATGTGACAGATGATGATCAAGACAGGAAGCCATCAAGGAACAGGATCCACTGGACAGGAGCAGAGACTTCCTCCGGTCACTATGTCCCACCTGGAGCCTGTGCCTGCCACCTGCAGGGTCAATGAAAGCAGTTCTCCAGCCCCACCCCAAGATACTGATTCAGAAGTTTTTAATTAATCTACATTTCTAACCAGGTCCCAGAGATGCTGATGGTATAAATTAGGGAGCCACTCAGAACCCCGCTTGCTATGCCCATACCTAGCTTTGAACAAGAAGTCAGTTTATAGGGGGCTGAGGGTGCAGGCCTGTTGTCACAGATACCTGCTAATCTGAGGCAGAGGGATTGCCTGGACTATAAAGTGAGTTCAAGTCCAGCTTGTAAAACTTAGGTGAAGTCTATCTCAAAACCTATATCCCTAGATTTAATCCCCAGTAACACACGATGGGGGGCGGGCACAGAGAGGGAGGCACAGGCAGAGAACTCAAGATAACTCAAGCCGACGGCCCAAGTGAGGTGTCACCCAGCACACGCCTCTCCATGGCTCACTGAGGGTCACTGCAGGGAATTACTATAACGACCTCACCCTTGTCTGTCCTGGGCCATCCATGAATCTGTGCTGTTTCACTGTATCATTAATCAGATTCTCAAAAGCTTAAGGCCCCGGTGGCCCTGACCAGACTCAAAAATCCTGTACACAGATAACATCTTGCCTCCTTCGCTGGAGGTGGGTGCCTCTTCATCTAGGAGAAGGTAGGCAGGGTCTTAGCCAGCCAGTCCTGAACAAGATTCGTAGCCAAGGCCACCTGCTCAGAGCTCACTGACTTTCTCATGGTTGACTGCTCTGGGGGAAATTGTATTTGTTAATGGGCTTTGAAAAATCAATTCTAAGATGCAAAATTGAAAGTAAAAGGCCAGCGTCTCCGTCCCTGAGACTTACTTTCTTCTCCCCCACCTCACCATCCTTTTCCCTCTCCTTTCTCTCTCTCTTCTCTCATACTCCAACATTTCTGGATCTCCTTTCAGCCTTCTCCCTCCCCAGGCCTCCCTATGATAGAGAGCTCTCCACAGGAAAGCGGAGGAAGGAAGGATGTCTATCCAGACGCTGGGGAGGAGTCAGAACAGTACATGCCAGATGCAGAGGCGTCAATGTCTGCATCCCCAGGTATCTGCCTGAGGGACTGGCCATAGACAAGAGCTAGAGTGTGGGAGAATTATCAGTCCCTAGCATGAAGTTCCACCTAAACTCTGCAAGGATTAGGGAGTCATGAAAGATGCTAGTTAGAGCAAAGACTCATTGTTTACCTTTCAGAGAGTTCTTTGAATGGTAGTGTGTGAGGGTCAGAAGAAGAGGCATAAGCTGGATACTGTCCCGACCATCCACCATAGAAAGGGATGTTTAAGGAAGGAAGATGAGAAAATTGCCCAGGAGACTCACCCAAGCTACTCTGTAGCTCCTCAAGCCTGGTGTTCCCTGCCTGTGAAATGCTATCCAAATTCAACTTAGCAAATGGTCTAGAATGTTCTAGTAGCCAATCGGATTGCTGGATTCTGAGTGGAAGGGTGGGATAAGAAAAACAGTCAAAAGCAGCAGTCGGGAGGGCTTCGAGGGGCGACGGCCCGTGCCAGCAAGTTAATACCACAGTTCCTTCTACATGCTCACTGGGAGAGGAGAAAACAAGCCAGAGATCCACAGGAAGCAGAATTAGGGAAAATGCAGAGACCCTCTAGTTTCCGCTCTGTGAGGCCGGTGCTCATGCATTGAGCATTTATGCTGATTTTAACTAAGTTTCTATTGTTCTGTTTACCAGTACAGACTCAGATGTTGGGGTGAAAACTTGTAGCTCAGAGAGGCTGAGAAGCAACCAGCTAACCTTCACTGGGCAGAGACACACCCCTTCCAAAAAAAAAAAAAATCCCAAGGAACTCCAAGTTTCTCCCCATGCCTTCCTCTGTGCCTCTCTATCCCTGTCACGGGCCCCTCTGTACTCTCTATGATTAATTTCTGTCAACTAGTTGCTGGCCCTGCCCCTGATCCAAGGTTGACTTTATTAACAGTTTCTGGGCTTCACAGTTATATCCAATATCCTGCAAGAATTTCACATCTCAGTGTCTGGAACATCTGATCACAGTTTTGCAAGGAAATTGACAACCTCCAGGCCCTAGCTTTGGTCCCCAAGAGTCTGGTGCCAGTCCAGTGATCGCTGGTCCTAGTAAGTATGACTCTGACAGAGAACAAAAGTCCAGTTCTTTGTCTTTGTTCCATCCACAGGATCCTGAAGGGTCTTTGGCCCTTCCCAGCCCCTCACAGTTTACCATCACTGTCCCCGGGGCTAAATGTATCTGTAGCTCTTTGCAAACCTTACCCCCCACCTCTTTTCACCAATCTATCAAATGTTTCCATGCTCAGGTTTTTTTGCATGTTGTCTCTAGATCCATTCTGGGTTCTAGAACTTTGTGTGGTAATGAAAATACTGTGGTTCTTTGTGTCCACGAGGAAGGTGCTTGTATGCAAAGGAAATGAAACTCTGTGGGAGGGCCAGAGGGGATTACATTTTAAAAATTCTGTTTAAACAGTTGGAGGTGTGTGTTCTGTGGGAGAGTACATGTTTGGACCGGGTGTACCTACTAAGATATGTTTTGTCTTATGAGCAATTTCCTGGTGGCGATCTGGATGAGTTACCTCCTATAGGCACAGGCACTTGAACATCTGGTCCCCAACTGATGGTGCTAAGCGGGTGGTATAGGATCTAGGGACTTATAGGAGGAAGACTGTCACATGGAGAAAAGATTTGGGGTTCAAAACTTTGCACAGTTGCAGTACAGTGCACCCTCTCTGCTTCCTGTTTGTGCTTTAAGAAAGGAGCTGATAGAGAGACCATCACAGAAAACTGCAGTCAATCAAAATGTGGCCTTGCAAAAGTCCAGTCCCAGTGGATATATCTATAAAACACTACCACACCTAAGCTCAGAGAACATTCTGGAAGAGGGGCAGAAATCTTGTAAGAGCCAGGGGATCAGGGAGTTTGCTGTGAGGCTGTGTCTCTTAGTAATGTGAGATGTTGTGCCATAAGATCTCATAAACATGACCTGAGCAATGACTCGGATGGGCAGGAGAGACCCCAACCATGCACAAAGAACTATGGGCAGCAAAGGGTTGCTGAGGGGAAATTCTCCCTACAGGGAAGAGCACATCAACTAGTCACCAGTACCAAACGCACAGCCCTAAAGTTTACACAAGGAACGTTGTACAGACTGAGCAAGCTATATTTAGGAATATATCTGCATACACGTAGACATACACATCCACATGTACATACATGCAGGTCACAACAATTAATGGAAAAAGAGGTGGTGAATTCAAAAGAAAAGAGAGGGCTACATGGGAGAGATTGAAGGGAGAAAAGAGAAAGGGAGAAATGACGCAACCGTATTATAATCTCAAATATGTAAGAAAAATATCAATTAAAAAAACCCACCCACCAAAGATTCTTTAGATTCAGCAGCATCAAATACTCAGCCACAAGTTAATTCTTTCAGTAAAAATAAACAAGACTATCCATCTCAGTATATAAATTTGATTTTGTCTTTAATAAGTAGTAAAAATATACATAAACCAAATAATTACTATAAAATAAAATTCTTTATGAGTTACCAGTGAGTCTTCAGCTTCTGCTCCAGCCTCGGCACTCGCCTCCAGGTCTGCATGCTGCCATGCTCTCTACCATGACAAACTCTAATTCCCCTGGAACCATAATCCAGGCTCTTCCTTCTGTGGGTTTGGTTTCGTGTTATCAGAGCAGCAGGAAAGTGGCTAATACCCCCCTCCCTTACAATGGGAAAGGGAGGGGAGTGAAGGGGTGGGGGAGAAAGGAAAGAAAACAGTTAGGGAAGGACAGGGACGGAGGGAGGGAGGAGCATGAGGCTTAGGACCAGTGGTTGGATGGACAGATGGAATGAATTAAGGATAGATGGGGAGGTGAATGGGATGAATGAAAGAGTGGTTGGATGGACAGATGGACAAATATAGCAGACACACACTAAGTTCATATCTGCTCCATCAACTACATGTTAAATGATCTGAGGTCTCTGGCAGCTGCCATCTCCTCATTTCTTTCTAAAATGGGAACAACGATGGTCGGATGAGGTGACGTGGATCCTAGTCCACACACACCCCGGATGGGACAGCGCTGCGTTCTTCCCATGTCTCTTTGCAACTGAACAAACTGAGACACCACTTCTGATGCCCTCTACCAATGTTTGACTGATAAGGAAAAAAGCTGAGGAAGCTGCCTGTGAGCTGTCCTGTGAAGTCTTGAGAGGATCATCATATTGTAAGGATAATCTGAAAAACGTACATTTACAGAAAGGATCCGGGTGAGTGTGACAGAGGCCAGAGTCGGGGTCCTGAGGTGCTGAAAGTCAGCTTCATGTCTCAGTGTTTCTGCTTCGGGCAAGCATCTTCACGATGTGTGCTGTTCTCCATCTGTGACCACAACTTGGGGAGCTCCACTGGTTCAGAGTCTAGCGTATAAACTTGTCCATCTCAGGGCCAGCATATGCTCAGTGTGTTCAGATCTCTTTACCAGCATATGTCCAGACCTTGGATAAACAGAGTCAAGACAGCTCAAAAGGGGACTGATCTCCAATGTATCCAATACTCATAACCAGTAACAATTCTATGTCAACCCCATAAGGTAGATTTCATTGAAAACCAAAGCCAAGAGATGTTAGCTAACTTATCCAGGATTGCACAGGAGGTGAGATTAAAAACACAGGTCACCTATTGCCCTTTAGTGCAGTGAGATACAGGAGGATGTATTGGGATGATAGAAAGTTCTGGATCTGACTTTTAGTGTAGAGAGAAGTGCTGTGTGTGAAAGCAGGTGATACATGTGGGATGGCCCTGGGTTTTGAAAAGCCTAGTACATGTATGTATAAATTTGGATGCACTTGTGGGGACTGGAAGAAGTCCCATGGAGCAAAGTGATAATGGGGAGGTAGAGAAGAATCTTCCAGAAGGTCCTCCATGCTTCCCCAACCAGGAGTTCCAGCCATAGGGAGGCTATGGGCTCAATCACCTCATATACCAGAATCTGGCAGAGCTCCGGCATACAGCTGGTACTTAATAAATGTCCACCCTGCAGAAAGAAATTTGTTTCACGAGTGCTCGGTTGTGTTCTCCTATGTGCTCCATGTTCAGGGACATACTTCTGAAGCTTGCAGGAAGCTTGGATCTCCTGTGTGGGCTTCGGACAAAGGAAGATGGGGTCCTCAGAAGGAAAAAGGCTCTGGAGGGAGATGGAGTCTTCAGGGGCAATGGAAAATGTCCAGAACACATTTTGAGGTCCCAGGCATCCGAGGAACATGGCCTCAACCCTGTGGCAGAGGAATCCCAGAGCAGCAAGTAAAGTGAAGGGCTGCATTTCCCCACATCTGGTGCTACACTTGTCTGTTAGCAGGATAGTGGCTTCCATGTCTCCAGACATTGCAAAGGCAAGAATAACACCCATGAAACCCATGAGGTGTGGCTGTGGCCACACTTCATGATATTCTTCAGTCTGGGCCTCCCACCACAGCTGCTGGAGTTGAGGGTCCTCAGGGACAGCATTAGAAGGTTTCTTGGAGCTGTTAAAGAGAAGGACCCGAGGCTTGGGTGGTGACAAATCAGCTGGTAAAGCGACCCAGAGTTCAGATCTGCAGATCACACCTAATTGTTGGGTAGGCATGATGCTCACCTGGAATTCCAGCACTTGAGAGTGAGACAGGATCCCTGGAGCAAGCTGGCTAGACAGACAAGCAGTTATTGGCAAGCTTTAGATTCAACTGAAAGATGATGCTACAAGGAATAGGGTAACAGGTGATGAAGGAAGGCTCCCAACATCAACTTCAATCCTGCATGCAGACCCTGCATATACAAGTATATATGTATATATGTGTGCACGTGTGTGCATGCACACACACACAAACAGACATGAACACATATACTCAAATACATACACAAACTCAAACACATGCACACACACACACAAACTCAAACACACACACACACACACAAAAAAAAAAAAAAAACATTGAAAAGATGGGTCCTGCCAGGAGCTCCTCACTGCACTGGGGTATTTATTACTTTTTGTCTTGACCTCCTGACCTCTACACTTGGTTGTCTCCCAGCACTGTGTGACACTGTCATGTTTAAGGTCACCTGATCCTGGAAGTTGAACCTCTGATGCAGCAAGTTAAGTCAACTTTTTTCTATATAAGCAGCCTGCTTTGGGGACTCTGTGACAGTGCTGGAAAACTGCCTGAGATCCCAAATGTGCACTTTGGTTGCTTCTTGCTGCACCAAGAACATGATATTCTGGACTCAGTCACATGCTGCTCCCTGTCTGCTTTCAGTCAGACCCTCATCCAGTGACAGGGCAGGTGTCTAGATCCTGTGGCTTTACATATAACATCCTGAGAGTACAATGCATGGCCCAGAACCCATGTGAACAAGCAGCATTTGCAAGGGTTCTGGGGAAGGAGGTCCTGGCACACTTCTCAGCATTATTCATGGCCAAGCCAGGGCCTCTCTGTCTGCACCAACTTGACAGGGTTCTCAGCTCAGCTGAGCTCAGCATTCTAGCAGCTGATACAGCTTTGTGGCCAATTGTGAGCTGCAACCTATATCATGAAAGATGAGAAGCCCTAGTGACCTACTCCAATGTGCTGGGGCTCAGAGAGGAAAGGCAAACCCACCCCTTCCACTAGCTCTTGCAGCTGCGAAGTGTCCCTTGGAGCCCAGAATAGAGTGGCCTTGGTGGTGTTGAAGATGTCAGTGGGTAGAAGTTGTGTAACCCCATTCTATTCATTTATGTGTAAGAACGGATTCTTTTGGCTCATGGGTCACAGCCCATCATTGAGGCAAGTGCAGGCAGGAACCTGGAGGCAGGAACTGTGGAGGAGTACTGCTTACTGGCTTGCTCCTCATGGTTTGCCTATTACTTTTTTAATATAGTTTAGTATGACTCCCCTCCCCCCGGGGCAACACCACCCACAGTGGGCTGGGCTCCCCTATGTCAATTAGCAATCAATCAAATGCCCCATAGATGTGTCCACAGCCCAGTCTGTGGGGGCCATTTCTCAATTGAGATTCCCTTTTCTCAAGTATATGTAGGTTTGTGTCATGTTAAAAAAAAAAATGCCATTCTACCCTTGTCAACTTTGACATGAATACACTTTAACAATGACTTCCTTGTTCCCATGATCTCATGTTAACATCATAATATATACTGCAGCTTAACACTTCAAAAGCCTGATGTTGCTTTAAATCTATAATCTCTTAACTACTTGTGGGTCCCTTTAAAATATAAAATAAGTTATGAACCTTCTTATTCTAAGAAAGAAAGACTAGGGTAATTATAAGCAGATTGAAGCAAAACCAAATTCCAACAGAGTAGATCGTTAAATGTCCAACATCTGGAACTCACCCATGATCTTCTGAGCTCCAAAGTGTTTGTGAAGCCCTACCTCTCTAGTTACGCTCTCCACAGCACACACAGTCTGTTTCATAGAGTCAGGTCACTTCACACTTGCCACTGTCCTAGGTGCTCAGCCCACAGTCTCAGCATTTTCAATATGCTGTGTTCTCCACATCTTCATCAATGGCCTCTCTTCGAAAACTTCCACACACTGTCACTGTCTGTTCCCATGTCTATCTCATGCCTTCAAAACCAGTACTAGCTGGGAGGCTCCCACATATCAGCAAATTCACCTTAACCTCTTCTGGACCATGGCTTCTGTGTGCTAACCCTGAGGAAAACCATCCCAGAAGACTTCACCACAATAATGCTGGTTTCTTTTTAATTACAGGTGATTCTTTAGCCCCAGATTGCAAGCACCGATTATCCCAGCAAAGCAAAGTTTTCCTTTTAGTGTGCTGGCCTCTCGTTAAACACAACTGATTCTTCAGCCCCAAGTGAGAAGAACCTCAGATTATTTTTAATTGAAATAGGCCACACAAGTGGACTTCAAAGAGCCTTTGAGGGAACCTTCCTTAGAGACCTCCCAAGCCTTTGCACAGCTATCTTCATTATCCTCTAAGTCCACATGATGGCTCACTGAGCTCTGCTCCCTCAGTGGCTTCTCCAGCCCAAAGTTCTAATGTCTTTCATAATCCTCCAAACAACATGATTAGGTCACCAAAGAGGAAGACCGGAGGAGCTTATGCTGTAGATTATGCTCATGGTTAATAACAAAGCAGATTGGCCTATAGCTGGGTAGAAAGACATTGAGTGTGACAGCCAGACTAGGAGAATTCTGGAAAGCGGAAGGATGGAGTCAGAGAATTAAGGGAAGACAGAGAATGCCACGCCGAGAAAAGGTGCTAAGCTATGTGGCTAAACATAGATGACAATTGTGAGTTAACTTAAGTGTAAGCATTAGCTAGTAACAAGCCTGAGCTATTGGCTGAGCATTTGTAATTAATATAAGCCTCTGTATGGTAATTTGGGAAGCAGCTGCCAAGAACTTGAGAAAAAATGGTTGGGACAGAAAACATCCAGTTACAAGTTTAGGCCTGCACAGGTGAACACCTGTCCTGTTCTACAGCTGGCCCAGCTTATCATTCAGGCCTCACACAGGACACTCTTTCCTTGCTGTGCAAAAACAGGGGATTACTTGGACAGGACCCAGTTTCCAAGTGGTCAATTTCCTGTATCTACAAGGTGGAGAGTGGACCTCAGAGAAGCAAGGTTGTCAAGAGATAGAAATAGAAGAGAAAACTTCTCAATAAGTGAAAAACAGACTGGAGCCAGGGTGAGGCACAGAGCACAGGGAAGCAGCAGGAGTGATGTCCATGCTGAAGACGGAGCAACTGAACTTCACAGGACAAAAGGCTTGCTGTATCCATGGAAGCTGCACAACTGGTGCTTGATGTCTGGTCTTGGAAATGAAAACCTAGGGTTTTCTGGACAAGTCCTGGAGAAGGGGCCATCTCTCAGCAGGAGTCTGGGGCTTTCTGCTCAAGAGAGGATACTTGACATCACTCTTTGCAAGAGACAATTTTGGTCATTAGCCCTTAAGGGCAGTGATCTAGTGGCATCGATAGGTAAGGTCAGAGACATCACTCAATAACAGACCCAGCCAGCCTCAAGTATCAAATGCACCACCAATGACAATGCTGTCCTACTAATCAGAGAAGGTGAGACTGGAAACTCTGGACATTGGGGATAGTCTCACACCAAGAATGGCCAAGAAAGGGTTCTTGGTAACTCAAAACTTCCTGTGGAGAGGATCACATGACATCCAGAGCCTGAACTTAAAATCCATCTAATACACAAAGTCTTTCTTGCATATATTTTTCTTACATAAGATTTTTCTGGACTATAGTGACAGAATAATTTGTAAGAGATGGTAAGACTCTGTTTTATGCAAAACTCTGTCATTGAACAATCTAGGCACTGGCCCCAAAGTTGATAAGGGAATACACCCAACACCTTAATAAGCCAAAATGTTCCTTACCACCCTTGAGAAGTGGACACCATCAGCGGTCGCTTTCCTGGTGTTTAAGCATGCCTTGGTTTTAATAATCTATGTATTGGATAGATATTATTTCAGAATGAATTGCTTTCATCTCAACCTTCCCTGGTATTGCAGTCTGGGAATCAGCTTCATTTTTTTAAATTATCTAAATATTTAGGTAAAAGACCTGAGTTTTATTTCAGAGGAATAAAATGAGTGTCATAAATAACCTCTGTACCCTAGGCTAGCTCCTGGATTCAAGGGCAACATTGACCCTGAAGTGCTTAGAGCCCTAGGTCTGTCACAGCTGACAGGGTGACATACTCAGTTAGGGTTTGTCCCGAGTCCCACAAGAATCTCATTTTTTCCATGGGTGTCCACAGTGGTGAATCTCTGAGGTCATTCTCAAACCACCCCCAGTACCTGTTGTGTAACAAACCTTCCTCCACACCAAGGGCCAGCATCAACCTTTTCCCCTGGAGCCTATGCGTCTGCTAGACTTGGATAGGAACCACCTCCTGCCTCTCCTCCTACGCAGACAGTGTGCCATGGGCATCAGAGCACACTGATAGGTCCAGGCTTTGCCTGCAGCTGGAGGAGCTTTGGCATCAGGTAGTCAAGAGCCCAGCATTATCGACTGGTGCTCAGCCACTTGTATTAGTCCTGTCATGGTCTTGTTGGAGCTTTAAAAAGTCTGTTGATGAATGCTTCCATTGCTGAGAAAATACCACAAAAGCTGGGCATAACAGCTCACACTCACAGCCCTAACACCTGGGAAACAGACACAGGAGGATGACCGTAAATTCTGGACCACAAAGGACTATGTCTATAAGACCTTGTCCCAAAACAGAACAAAAAGATGCAAAACTTTTGTGCAGAAAGATGACAGGCTCTCCTTCATCTGAGCTCACATGACTCCTATTCGGACAGCGGGCATCAGACACACAACTTCATGAATCAACTTCCTGCTGAGAGGAGATGAAATGGAGGCTCAGAGAGGTTCAGAAACCAGATTACCATCACACAGCTAAGGAATCTGTGATCCAGTGTTCTAACCCCTATCCCCCATGAGTGCACAGCCAATGTGTCTTCTATCCAGTCAACACCAAGACACGAAGCACAGGCATCTCCTAACTCCTCTCAGGAATGCCCCGATACTAGGCCTGGGCTCTACATTGAGTTGAGTTGTTCTTGGTCATGGAAGGCGAGCTGAGCAACAGGGACGTGTAACACTTGCTTAGTTGCGTGGCTCCAAGGGAGGCTCAGGGGCCATCCATGTATCGTGTCTGCATGGCCAGTTTACACGCTTCTTCTAGTTATTGCTGTCTCTATCCCGCGGCCCGCACACTCAATTTCAATTCAAAGTTTGGCAGTGAAGGTGTCACGGCTAAAAAATGGAATGGCCTCCCTCCGAAATGAAATAATTTTGTTGTTCAGTTCCGAGCGATTTTGTAATTTCATGCTTGTGTATGATAATTTTATGCTGTCCTGCCTCACGTAACTCAGTTCTGGCAGATCCTGACAGGTGATAAATACAATCTTTTCCGCCCCGCATGCGACAGGCCGGTGTGTGTGTGGGGAGGGGAGATGGCAATTTCACATCTGAGGCCAGAGCTCACCCACAGCCTGTGGCGGCCCTATTCTTTCATAATTTCACGCCTGGATTCCAACCGGCGCCACCTCTGTTGTGGCTGAAGGACCCAGGGGTCAAGGGAGCCTTCCGGAAAGTAGAATGGTGTTGGGCAGAGGCCAGGGAGCTGGTGGAGAAGAGAGAAGAATAGAAAGTGATGGCTGTCGGTTCACCCTGGGCTGGCATGCGGGGTGCAGAGTGGATCTATGATGCCAATTCTTGCTTCAGTCTGCCCTGGGTACACATGGGGAATGGGCACATGAAGCAGATAATGAGAGAGAGAGAGAGAGAGAGAGAGAGAGAGAGAGAGAGAGAGAGAGATTGACATTAGTGACATAAGAGCAATTCATCACCAAGCACTGGCCCTGAAAAAGAGCCCTGTCTTCTGGAGAATAGAAGGATGATCAGGATACCCCTGCAGTCCAGTGGGGTGTCAGTGTGGCTGATGGGGAAGCTAGAGAGAGTAGGTTCTGTACTAATAGACACCTGACCCCTTTCATGGCTGCCCCACACCCTCATTCAGCTCCTATCTCTCACCTCTTTCTTTGCTGTGGTAAGATCAAAGGGTGCCTGAGCTTCAGGCGGTGGCAGTAACTATCAGACAATGACCACATACCCGCCCGAGAAACCATCCATCGGCTCCATTTACACTCCAGTGGCTCTGGGAAATAGAGACTAAGGAAACCCATTTTATAGATGGTAAAAGCAAGTTTGAGTTAACAGAGGTTAATGTATCTATTTTTTAGGTAACCGCATTAGCCCTGGAAAAGCATTCTCCCTTGGCATGAGAGGCTATCCCTATGATGAGTTGCTTTCCTGGTGCTTAAGGAGGCTGGTTCCAGCAGGAAATTCATGGGGATGAGTCTCTTTGGTGGGTCCATCCCACCTTTCAACCTTTGTCAGCTTCCTCTGGCTGCTCTGCACATCACTCTGGGCTCCACCTCTGTCCTCATAGTCTCCCTCCATTTTTTTTCTCTGACAGGGACCTTAGATTTAGCATCAGTCTTAGTTAGGTTAATGCCATCTACAGAGTCTTAGTTCTATTTCAAAACCCTCTTCCAAGTAAGAGCAGAGCCCAAAGTCACCTTTTGGGTCTTGTCAGCTGCTAGACTGTCTAAGCGCACTCCCTGCTAGGGGCCAAATGTGAGTGTGTGGAGGTGCCTGGTCTAGCACAGTTTAGCATCAACCCAGGGATAAGGGTGCCTCAAAACAGAGCATGGAAGGAACCCACATAGGAAGTGACCTCTTTGAAGCATGCTTCTGAGAGTCTGAACATGTGATTGCAAGACCACCTCAGCCTTTTTCTGATCAGTGTTCTCCTTGGAGCTCTCTCATGGGATGCAAGTCTCTGAAATGTTGTGGTCAACCCTGGGCTCCCAATACCTATATGTGCATAAGACAGAGGAAAGTCCCGGACCATCCTGGTATCATTCAAAGTCAGACACTTGAGTATCTGACTCAAAGAGATCTTGAAGATGTGGGAAAAGTGAGGTCAGAATGATTTAGTGACCAGTCCAAAGTTACTAAATTCTTGCAGGCTCTGTGGAACAAAGAGTCTTTCCAGGAGACCTAGAGAAAGGGCATGGGCACACACACACACACACACACACACACACACACACACATTTGTGTGCAGATTGAAGCCCTACCTCAACCCTGCCACTCCAGGATAGCTCTACCCACTCATGAGCAAGACATTTATCTTATAGAAGTCACTGGTGGGTGCTGTAGATGACATTCCCAGAGGTAAACATGGAGCCCAGCACCTGGGCCATGTTGTCAAGCAAGCTAGTCTCAAAGGCAGTGAGTCTCTCTCACCAACTTTGTTGCCATGTAACTTTCTCAGGCTCAGCATCAGTGTCTGTAGAGATAAGGGAACAAGGGCCACTTGCTTGGACTACCCAAAGACAGGTCCCAAGACCAGAAGTGAGCCAATCATTACTGGACATAATGTGATCAGTTTTAGCTTGAGGCCCCATATGCGACTCCCTGTGTGCCTGAGCACCCTATGCTCTACCTTGGAAACCATGGCTTGTCCCACAGTGCCACAGAAAAAAAATGCTTTTTCTAGAATGCCTTCCCATAGTCTCCTAACTAGCCAAAATCCTGCTGGCGGCTCTACTTACATTTCATGAGCCTCCAAATTGACATCTGTTTCTATGGATTGGGTCAGGAAGATAAGTCTTATGGGGCCATGCACTCTTCACTTGCTCATTCATTCAGAAACTGAACTGAGCAAATAATCTCTGAAAGTGGAAGATACACAGAAGGTCTGAGCTCATGGAGCTAGTGTGGGATACATATAATGAACAGGTGTTGACATATGTAATAAGGTTCTCTAGAGAAACAGAACTCTGTGTGTGTGTGTGCATGTGTGTGTGTGCATATGTGTGTGCATGTGTGTGCACATATGTGTGTGTGCATGTGTGTGTGTGAGAGAGAGAGAGTGTGAGTGATTTATTAGAGTGGCTTACAGGCTAAGGTCCAGCTAGTCCAACAATGACTGTCTCCTGATGGAAAGTCCAAGACTCTAACAGTTGTTCAGCTTGCAAAGCTGGAAGTCTCAGCTGGTCTCAAGTCTACAGTGGAATAGTAGGATCTAATACCAGGAATCACTGCTTGATTAAATTTGCCATAGTCAATGTCATTTTCCATGAGCCATCTGTCTTTTTGCACTGGGTAAACAGGAGAGTTAATGGAGATGCGGTAGAGACCACCACTCCTGAATTTTCCAGTCCTTATTGGTGATGTAATTTCTGCACTTCCTCCTGACAAATGATGTTGTCTTTGATTCATTATATTTTTCTGGTAGAAGCAAGTCCAAAGGCTTCCTTAGACCTTCCAACTATAATACTCCTCACTGTATAGGTCAGGGAAACTATGTGGGAATTGTGCCAATTTCTAAGTGTATCTATTCCAATTATACATTCTGGAAATAACCACAAGATAAATCAGAGACACACTAAACCTACTGTGAGTTGGATTTCATCCAAAGCTTCATTAATCACCTGACCTCCAGGAGCCTCTGCTTTAACCAGAGGTCACAATGCTTCTTGGGGTCTCCCAGAATCAGCATCAATTCAGAACCAATATCCCATAGACCCCAGAAAGTCTAATTGTTTCTTGTCCTCCAGTGTAGAGTTAGGTTTGTAAAAGGCTATCATCCCTCTGGGGAAAAACAGAACAATGGAAGCCTGATAAGCAGGTATTTGCATATCATGCAAGTATATGCTATAAAATACACCAGCATTGCATGAAGCCAACACCAGCACCATTGCTTCCTCATTTCTTCAGGAGTCTGATATCTTGGGCACTCCTTCAAGGTAGGGACAATGCCCCACTTGTTTACCTAAAGATGTGGCAAGCACACTACCTAGTGCATAGCAGTGATCCAACAAACACCTGATGATTCAATGAATAAGAGAATTGGTTATTCAAGTGGGGCATAAGAGAATGCAAGGAAGGAAGGAGGAAAGAAGGGAGGGAGGGAAAGAGGGAGAAAGAAAGGGAAAGAAGAAAGAAGAGAGAAAGGGAGGCAGGAAGGAAGGAAGGATGGAAGGAAGGACAGAAGGAAAGAAGGAAGGAAGGCCAGCCAGATTGACAGAACAACTACACAACCATCTTAAACCCTGTCATCATCTCAAGTCTAAAGTTCTGGTTCCAAGAGAAGCGTAGGGTATTTGGCCAGACATCCTGTCTTGTGGGATATCCTGAGTGCTCATAGATTTCCAATCTTACATCCCCCTACTGTCCCTCTGTTTCCTAACACATTTGGGCAGGTGGATGAACGAACAGATGGACAAACAGATGGGTTAAATGATGAGTGGGTGGGCAGACAGATGAATGGATGCATAGAGAGA
Source organism: Sigmodon hispidus (assembly GCA_004025045.1). Classification (NCBI taxonomy): domain Eukaryota; kingdom Metazoa; phylum Chordata; class Mammalia; order Rodentia; family Cricetidae; genus Sigmodon; species Sigmodon hispidus. The sequence continues at coordinate 41,674 of PVIH01014956.1, forward strand.
TGGGTAGACATAGGGACAAATGCTAGATACATGGCTGATAGACAAGTGCTAGACGGGCAAACTATACAGATGTGTGAATGGATGGATGATGGCAAGGTGGGAGGATGGTGGGATTGGTGTGTGGGTTGCTGTAATCTATGAGAAGTTTCATAAAGAGGTAAGAGAGAAAATGATTAAGAAGTAGCCCTGAATCATTAGGGGCTTGATCTTAGATGATGCCCCTGGAATAAACAAAAGATGAGCTTTTCCTACGGTATGAGTTCTATGGCCAGATGGCTCAGATAAATTTGCAAGCACAAGGTGACAGAGGTTGACACTATGGGTGGAAGCTGACACATGGTAAATCCTTCTGAATTGAAACACTCCCTCCTTGAGGAAGGCTCATGAGACTTGAGAAGTTAACAATTCACAAGTCCCAGGAAGTCCCTAAAACTGATAGGGTAAAAGATCCTTCCTCCTCACGGAATATGATCAGCCTGCTGGGAAAGGGGATTCTGACCTGTCTAACTGCTATCAGGTTGTACAGAGAGCTCTAGGGCTTCAGCTTTGGTCTGTTATCACCCAAATAAGGAAAGGGTTTCCATGATGAAGCTATCATTGTATGAGTCATCCATGTACTTGGAGTAACCCTACATCCACAATCCTATAAATAATCCCAATAAAAACACACCATTTCATTAAGTTGGACCTTCATGGTAATGCTTTAGTTTGTCAACAGCTCCCTATCTGAGCTGAGTAAACAGTCTCTCAGATCTCCCACAAAAAGTGTCACATAGCAATGTCTTCATGATATAATATACTCAATGACATGATTCTACTCATGCCCATCACCAATAAGTGCTGTTTCCCAAGAGTCCTTTTCCTAATGTTCATGTGAGCAGCAAGACATTGATGAGCATCCCAGGCTGGGTATCAGGGGTCCAGGTTGCCTCTGGACCTTGCTGCCTACTGGCTACTTATTCAGCTGTAAGCTCATCTGCTCTGGGCTCCCTTCAGGCTGAATGCAATGTCACTAAGGGCTCAAGATCCCTTAAGAGATTCCTGCCCTACCAGCCACAGGTCCTCTGCCACCTCAGGGCTGTTCTGATAAACTCCATGCCATCCTCACTTGGGTGAGCAAGAAAGAAACCTCACAGTGACTATGTCTCCTGTGTCCCTATGATTTATCCACAAGGTGGAGAGTCCAGAAGCATAACCTGCTGAGTCAGGGAAAATGAACACTTTGCAGCCTCTGATGCATAAGAGAGGAGGCAGAGGGACCCCAGGTTCTTCCTTGAGCACCACGGATGCTGAGGATCCTTTTAAACCTAGACTGTGGCTGGTGGTTCTAGGTGATCTCTCTTTAGTTTATTTAGTGATGTTGAGGAAATTGAGGCCCAGTGAGGGCTAACAATGTTCTTGAAGTGAGACCATTGGGACAGAAGCAAAGATCCAAGCCTGGCATTTTGAAGATATAAGATATAGGTGTGAGGGGGGACAAAGCCATGTGTTCTGAAGCAGTTCCCAGTGCTTTCAACGCTTGTTCCCAGGTCCCCACAATTCTCCAGGAGAAATCATAGCCTCTGATACCCACAGGCTTGGAAATTAGGCCACATGAAGAAAACTTCCCAAGAAGAGGAGGGATTTGAACATAGATTCTGTGCCCTTGCCTACTCATGCTATCTTTGTCGATCACTGGCAACCAAGAGCTAAATGAGCATCACACATGGAGGGTTGGGCTTGTGTAGATGTTATGGGATGGTCAGAAGCAGGCCAATAGCTTGGTACAGATGTTCCAAACCCGTCTTCACACAAGCTGGTATCCCTAGCCAAGCAGCATGTACAGTTGTATGTTTGTCTGATACACAAGTTGGGGGAGACTCCCACATCTTAGGTCCCTCAGGTATGGTGGGTGGATCCCATAACCACCTGGTCAATTCCAGCCCCAGTGTCCTTGCACATCCAGCTCTTCTCTGTCCTGGTATAGCCAGGGTAGTTTCCTGGATGACATCTACCCTGGCTACTGGCCTGCCTATGTCTTCTTGTCACCCAGAGAAAGCAGAGGAGGCTGCCAAACCTGTGACAGGGTGACACACTGCAGGTACCACAAGAGGGCTTCCGATCCTGGCTCTGCATACCTTAGAAAGCTGATGTAACTTCTCTGGTCAAACCAGTACCCTCAGATTGCCACTGGGACTACAGTTCCCTTAGACCTTCCCCCAAGCCTCCTCAGGAAACTGCCAACCGTCACCCTTTTCCAAAACCAAGTTTTGCTGCCCTTGTGTGTCCTGTGGGGCTCAGCACCTCACTCTATTTCCACACATCTGGAAATTAACTGTGTATCTTCCCACTTTGCCCATTCCACAAGTAAATCATCGTCCGTTGGGATTGCTTATTTTGATACATCATCCTGTTAATGTCTCTCCAAAAATGCCAACAATGCTCACATTGCCATCAGGACTCTCCAGATCCTGAAAAGTACATAAGAATTTATTTGTCTCCGTGAGCATCATACATATTGTATTAAACCCGCATCGTGGGGCTTAATAAAATAGAATAAAGGCAGAAGAGCACATCTCCGGAAGCAGGGAGAGGCGGTCGTGAACTTGGATGCCTGTTAAATGTTCCAGTGGCAAAGCCTCTCTTATGCCAGGAAATGAGTTTGCCACCAGCCGAGGGGCCGAGGGGCCATCGAGAGAGGCTAGGCTCCACAAGGCCGCCATCCCTCTTCCACACGGCAATACACTGCACTGCCTCGATTTTTCATCCCTTGCTGCCTGAGATGCAAATTTCTTCTCTGTTGTTTATATTAGGTTTTCAAATATATGGAAATCTGAAGATCTGGAGGGAAATGCCAGGCCCTCAGAGGCACCCGATCTGTCTTCTTCCTCCCACTGATTCCCTTCCATCACTTGCCTGACGTGTGATAGGACTGAGTGCTGGTACCCTGCTGGGATGGAGTAGTACCTCCCCACCCCAGAGGTTCCAAATGGAGGGAAAAAAGGCTGGGGTGGGGTAGCATGTCCCTACGGGCTGGCAGCTGCTCTGCACAGAGAGGTGAGATCTCCCGCCCCTGGGCAGGCAGGGAAGATGGGAAGATCCATATTATACACCTGCTGCATACCAGGGTATGACACAGTACAGCTAAGACTCAGCATTGATTGAGCTCTCCTGGTATACAGGATCAGAGCAGTGCATGATGGGACATATGAGCATTTCATGGTCTCAGTCATCTGGCAAATGGGGAAATGTGTTTTCAGGGTTCAGCCAAGGGAAAGAATGAGCTGGCACTTGCTGTTATAGGTTCTGTGGTTCTAATCCATACTGGGGTCAGCAGAGTGCCACATAATAACTACCTTAGACTTAGTGAGCCAAACCAGCTCCCACAACTGCTCAGTTATCCCTTGTCTTTCAAAAGAACTTGCTAACCCAAATGCTAACAACATGTGCCAACAAAACTTTATCGACAGAAATAAATGGTGGGACAGATTGGCCCATGGGGTGTAGTTACTGATCTGTGTTCTCCCAAGGCTCACACTTGGTATTTCACAGGGCTTCTGTAAGCTTTACAGGAACCAAGTGGCTCTCCCAGGAAATTTTCATCCTGGCCACCATGATGGCATTGTGTAGGGCGCGGTTGGCCCTTGCACAACTTGCTGGAACATGATGCAATGCACCTATTGCACCTCCGCTGCTTATGCTAATTAGGCACTGAGTAGTGACCTATCCGACGTGATCCCTGACTATGCTAATTTGGCACTCCTTACTACCTATCACCAGCTATATGCTAATGAGGCATTACTTTGGGCACCAATCATATGGCTACACGCGTCCCAGTTTCCCTATATAAGCAGGCTGCATTTCAGGCTCGGGGTCTTTCTTCCACCATTCTACCTCAACTGAGCTGTACTCCAATAAAGTGTGATCCGAGAAGAATCATGCATGTGGTGACTCGTCATTCTGCAGGCCAGAAAGCGGCTCGCCACAACATTGCATCTCTAGTCCACAGAAACCTGATAGTGGTGGACACTGAACTTCAGATATGATGTGTCACATGCCCAAATGAAACAGATCCAAGTGACCATGAACTAAAAGCTCTGAGCCATGAGCCAAGTCTAGCTATCCTGCTCTCTGAGCAGAACATCTCTGGTATTTTGAAACAGACATGACGCGGTCTCATCTCATGCATACCTTGATATCAGGCTCCTGACTCCCTCAGCTGATAGAGAATGAGCATGTTTCTATTGTTGAGGCCATACTGTGTGCAGTGCCATGGCAGCCACAGAGAACACTCAAGTGTGAGTAACCCACACCTCATCACCTGCTCTGGAGCATCCCTGAGTCCCCAGCTGGAGCCCAGGCACCCTGAAGTTGGTCCATCTTTCCTATGACATCAAATCTAAGACTTTGACTTTCTCAGGTCCCTCTCTCACCAATTTCCTGCTGAGAACATGTTTATGGAGCACCTGCTGTATGCTGCATGCATCACTGACTCACTCAGTGAAAACTAACTGGTGGCCTGAAGGCACAGAGTTGAGAACCAGCTACACAGCCCTGACCTTTGATGTGCTGGTGCATGAAGGAACACTAGCTTCAGTGACAAACAGTGTTCATGGCTTCAGCATCTCTCATGTATATTTATTATGATTTTTTAATCTTTTATTTTTATGTGGAAAGGTGCTCTGCCTGCATGCGTGTTTGTGCATCACATTCATGCAGTGTGGTGATATATTATATATTTAATAAAATAGTCTGAAATATCAGAGGACAGAGCCAGGCAGTGGTGGAGCATGCCTTTAGTCCCAGACTTGGGAGGCAGAGGCAGAAGGATCTCTGTGAGTTTGAGGCCAACCTGGTCTACAAAGCAAGATCCAGAACAGCCAGAACTGTTACACAGAAAAACCTACCTCACAAAACAAAACCCAAAAAGGCCAAAGGGATGGCTCTGTCCTCTGATATTCCAGACTATTTTATTCAATATACATATATCACCACACTGCAGTGCTGTTGGAGAACAGAAATGGCTGCCAGATCCCCTGTGACTGCAGTTACAGATGGCTGTGAGCTGCCATGTGGGTGGGTGCTGGGATTTGGTCCCCTAGAAGAGCAGCCAGTGCTCCTAACTAGTGGTCCATCTCTCTAGCCCTTCTTGTGTATGTGACCTGTAACATATGTGCCTATGGGGTAGATAGGGATAGATGGTGAACAGTAGCAGTCAGGCCAAAAGGGGCTGCCTTCTTCAACAAGGCAATGGTGTCCATCAACAACCCCAGCCTAGATGTAGGCATGGAAATGCAGCCTGGTGGTCTGGGTAAAAGGGGAAAACAGACTTGTCACAGAGGAGGCATCACTGTTTCATCTCTTATACCAGTCACTGTCGGGTTGTAGTCATCTGATTTCTGTTACTGTGACAAAATACAAAACATCTGAGATTCGGTCATGTATTAGTTACTTTTCTGCTGCTGTGATAAAATACCATGTCCAAGGCAACTTATACAGAGGAGGATTTATTTTAGCCTTGTGGGTCCAGAGGGATAAGAACCCAATATCACCACAACAGGCAAACAGCTGAGAACTCACATCTCTAGCTACAAACAGGAAGCGAAGAAAGAGAACTAGAAATAACAAAAGGGTTTAAGCTCCCGAAACTGCCCCCAGTGACATACTTCCTCCAGCAAGACCATACTTCCTAAGCCTTCTTATGGCTACTAACTGAAGATCAAGCCTTCAGATGCCTGAGACTATGACAGACATTTATCACCCATACAGCCAGTTGTTTGTAAAGCAAGAGAGTTAAATGAGATTCTTTTTCAAAGAGCAAGCTGGTGGTTTCTGATAAAATGACAGCTGAGGTTGACCTCTTGTCTTTACATTCATGCACACACACACACACACACAAACACACTTGCAAACCCATGAATATGCACAGACACAAAAATAATTATACTAAAATATTTAAGGGGTGGGCATTGATTTCCATCCCTCGCTTCACCTCTTCATTGGGGACCACGACACAATCTAAGTTTGGACAACCAGAGTTAAAGTACAATAGAGAGAATAGAGATGGAGAACAGACAGAGACCCCGGCTTTCAGAGAACTCATATTCTGTGTGAGCAGTCCAAGCACAGAGCCCTGAGTAAGCTGAGCTGGAAGCAGGAGAATCTTGATCCCATCATCTAAATATATCAACAAACTCCTGTCTGGATCAGTCACTATCTTCATTTTTTGTTGAGCCTGGCTAACAAAGACAAGGCAAAGCCCACTGGTGCCACCAGCCTTCCAGACGCAAAGACAGTGAAGTATGAAGTGAAGGAGAAATGACGAGGGGCTAGCTTTGGCCTCCCAACTTTTCAGACCCCTGTCAGGCCTTGGGGTATGAATTTTTAACCCATCAGGGTGGACACAAGTGTAGAGAGGTGAAGCTATGTGCCCAACGGCAGACAGGGAAGAAATAAAAATCTCAGGTTCTGCCAGAATAGGAGGGAAGACAGTTGGGCCTCCAAAGACCAAATTTTTTTCTCTGCACAGAAAAGGGGTTTACAAATGGCCAAATGTTTCAAAAATAATGATCACACCTGGGCTCTTTGGAGAGACGAATCCAAGAGACAGCAGGGGCTCCCTCGTACACATGGGGTAGCAACATTTTTTAAGGGAAGGAAAATGTCAATTGTATGAGCCACTTTTCTTATTACTATGAAAAAGTAATAAGACAGAGTGCAGCCTGGGGAAGGAAGGGTTAGATTTGACTGATAGCTCTGGGGGATGCAGGGATTACTGGGAAGGCATGGGTAGGAGCATGAGGCAGCTGGTCACACTTTGTCTGCAGTCAGGAAGCAGAGAGACGGATGCTGGTGCTCAGCCCACTGTCTCTCTTTGTCCAGGTCCCCAGACCATGCATGAGATGGTGCTGACCACATTTAGAGTGCCTTTCCCTGCATCCAGCCAGATTTTAAATCAATCCTAAATCCTCAAAGGCTATTCTCTGTGTCCACTTTCTAGAACTGCAGGATCACTTTGACCTCGTGAAGGCAGAGACACTCACTTGGCGCCACAGTCCTGTATTAGAATTCTGTTTATGTCCCCTGAGCCCTTGGCAAAAGTGAGGTCTCTATCAAAGGCAAGCAAGCAGCCTCTGGAGCTCCTGGCCCTTTGCTGGAGATAGTGAGAACCCTGAGGGACAGAGCTTCCCTACCCAGAGCTACCTCCCCTTAAGAAGGACAATGAGGGATTGAACAGGAAGAAGACAAAGAGGTGACCCCAGACTGACACTGCAACAGTAGTTCTTTTCTGTTTCCAAAATGTCACTAGATCTAAAAGGCCAGGGCTGCACTGTACCTCAGCACCCGGCACACATCTGGCCAGACTCAGCACCTGCCACTCTTCCCCATCATCCTCTCTGTTCTCTCATTCCCTCAGTGAGCAGATATACTATATGTCGCTTAATCCAGACACTGAGACCAGTGGCCCTGTGGTCACTCTGAGCCAGTCACAACCTGGCTTGGGGTGTGTCCCCAATATCATCAGAGCATCCTTTGAGTAATGTTCTCAAAATTTCCTGAGCCACATCTCCAGCATCCCAAGCTCCCCACGCAGGGCTGCAAATAGATGGCTCTTCTCTCTTCTCTTCCACACGGTTTTCTAGGCAGTTGCTCTGCCCACAGGTCCTCGCTTCTGATCATCATAGAGATCAATCTATCATTGGCCATTTCTCCATTATGAGTGATCTTGGGCCAGCGCCATATAGTGGGCTCCAGCGCCCTCCCCTCCTCACAGCTCCTTCTACAGGTAAAATGGGGCTTCACTCATTAAAAAGACCCTTAGGCCTCACTTGCACACAAGCCAGGTACCACAGCACAGTCTCCATGTGCTATTACTGAAAACATGAGTGCCCACCGTGCCCACTGGTCACATATTCCAGTAGAAAGGTCACCAAACTTCAAGAAATGAATCTATAAGCTAAAGTAGTAGGCTGCGTGAAATTTCTTGCTGTTTGGTGTGAATAGAGTACAAAAAAAAAAAAAATGTGAGATCCAAAATTACATTTTAACTTTTAATTACTGTGCCTACAAGATGCATGAAACAAAGATGTCTCTAACCTGTAAGCCACTTTGCCCCCAAAACAGATAATTCCTAAAATTCTGGAAGCCATTGTTTATGGGAGATAACAAGGCATGTGTTTTCACTCCCTTAAACAAGTGTGTTTGACCCAACTATATCACATGTGGGCAGGAAATAGATGGGGAAGAAATAGCCAAGATGTGTGTTTGCCTCTGACTGGACCTAACGGGAAATGCTGTGAATTGTGAGTTTTCCCTGGTAGCCCCCTGCAAATATGACTCTTGGCCATTTTCTGGAAACTCAGAGATGGATCTGGCTTGAGTCCATCCATTTGGCAGGTATTTAATTAAATCTTGCTTTAGATTTGGCTTTCAGTTGTGGTAATGATCTTATTCTCAACTGGGATTAACATTTCTGGAGACAGCGGTGAGATTCAGGCCACCCACCCAAATTCTAAAGCTGTACATTTACTCCAGAACTCTGGGGCTTGAGGAGCCTCTTCAGGAGGCACGTGCCTTGAGATGTTCCAAGGCTCTGAGGCTGCCTTTGGATCTTGACTCTTGGCCCTGAACTGAGAGAAGCAGCAAAAATCTACAGAGGCCTCCTGGTGAGTCATAATCTGGTTCTATTTTGTGGGATCACAATCGGATGTGGAGGGGGTTCAATGGGACCCCAATATTCTCTCATCCAGGGCAAATAGCAAAACTTCACCTGCCCACCTGGTTCTGCCTAGTTGTAAAGTTTTGTCTGCTGTTTTATGTATGTGGATTGGTTTGTATTTTCTGGTATATCTATAAGTTTTGTTGCAATCATGGAGCTGAGACAGAAATGGTTATATCTGCTGTCACCAGCCACCACCACTGTCATGGCTGCTTTTATTGCCAGGCCTCAGAATTGATCGCTGAGCTTTTTAGGCCACTGGATTCAAGTTAGCAGGAATTAAAATGTGTTTTGAGTGTGGATAACATTAATGTCATTTTATGAGTTCTACTTTATTAGAAATCTGGCATTAGAGTTGAGCTATGGCTCTCCCTTCTCTAGACCCAAGTATATGTAAAAGTTTCCTCTATCTCCTATATCAGGAGATCCATCTGATGCTGTAATAGAGAAAAGAGAACAGATCAAAATAGCCAAAAAAATTAAATGTGGTTTATGTGAACATTCTGTATGTCAAGATTTATAAGCTTATTTTATTGGGTATGGTTAAAAAAATCTGTAATATTTATGAAAAAAGTTAACTAAAATTTGTGATATGAAGTTGAGAGTTTAAAAATATATACACAAGTAATCTCAAAGGGTTAGGACTAGGCACAATTCCATTTGGAGATTTAAGCAACATGTGGCTTTCCACCATCTAGTCACCCATCTACCCAACTATCCATTCACTCACACATCCACCCACCCACCTGCTCATCCATCCACTCACCCACTCATCCATCCACCCATCTATCCACTTGTGGGATGACTCAGAAGCTTCCAACTACATCCACTCTCACATATACCCACCTATCTATCCACATATCCATCCAGCTATCCATACATCCATTCATCCACCCATCCATACACCCGTCTATTCACTCACCCACTCATCTATCCGCCAATCCATATATCCATCAATCCACCTATCCATTCACTCATCCACCACTTATCCATCTACTCACTCACATACCCATCTATTCGCCCACCCACCCATCCATCCATCCACACACACACACACCCATCCATCCATCCATCCACACACACCCATCCATCCACACACACACACCCATCCATCCATCCACACACCCATCCATCCAT